>VYZQ01032343.1:2371-17012 GCA_013400655.1 Mystacornis crossleyi | reverse complement strand
TCTGATGGCTCCGTGGAAAATTAGCACTGACTTCTCTGAAGTAACTAATGAGCTTACATTAGGACTATTGACGTCAGAATCTGTTTTCTGAGGGAAAGGACAAGAGATAATTAAATCATGAAGGAAAATTATGCACCTTTTCTACTTCTTTGAAATTAATCTTGGCAGAGGAAGAAACCTAGGGTGGCAACAGTTTTACCACTACCCTGGAGACAGAAGTAGACAGTGCAGGGGGACTCCCCTCAGTCACAGCTTTGACTCATGGGGTGTCTGACTATGTGTGGTGGGTCATCCCTCTAGAGACATCCCTCTTCAATGTTACATATTCACTGAATGAGTCAAGGGCAGAGCTTCCCTGCAAGAGGAAGCCAAGTGTATTCCATTTATTATATATTCCCTTTCCACACTAAATATTTAATTAATTAGGCAAAACAAAATTGTGTTCTTAGGAGAAGGAAAAGTCCATGCAGTGGCATTCTATGCTTAGATAAGAAAATGAGAAGATAGCATTCACACCTGATTAGGAATACAGAGGCATACACCTCAGTCTTCAGTATCCTCTAGAACCTCCCTTCCTGTGTGACAGCAAAGTAATCACGAGAACTGCAAGTCTAACTCTTTATTTGCCTTGATTTTCTTGGTCCTCAAAGAGAAAGTTTCTTATTCAGCTGTACGGAATGTTTCATTTGACACAAACCAGATTTCTTGCTTTCTCGCTCCCCACCAATCCTCCCCCACCCGACCTCTAAAGATACTTCAAGTGTTTTCTACAGTTTCATCCTGACTGTGTTTTTCAAAAATGCGTTTTTGGTTCAAATGTTGAACATAAAAGGATTTGTGCCACCCTGCTTGATATAGTCAAAATATTACTTTGGATTAAACTGGTAGTTTAATAGGTGGGTTTTATTTGGTGGTTTTTTTTTTTTTTTGTTTTTTGTTTTTTTTTTTTTAATTCAGAGAACTGATTTTGTAGCTTTTGGATGCTCTCTACATTTTACTATGCAGTAAAATGAGTTGTAATACATTGTATTTAGTTCATTATTAGTCCCCTTCCACTTATGATCATCTTAATTTCATTGCTGCAATTAGCATTAGTCCTAACACAATGCACTGCCATTGTGCCAATATTGACCAAATCAATCTGTCAAACAAGCTGTGAGGTCATCTTTATAAAAAACCCCCAAACTTAAAAGTGGGTTTGGTTTACAAGAGTTCCTACTATTTAGTTGGAGTTTTTTAATCCCATTTTTTTGTGATAAAAGAATTATATGTGGCAAAGATGTGGTATTGCTAGACAAGTAGGATGGGTCCTCTTCAAAACCTTCCACTTTTTTTGGTAAGATGACGTTTGATGTTTTGCAAGAGATGTAGTATAAAAGGAGCTTCTTTTTCTGTAGGCAAAGAATTATCTCTGATTAACAGACAAGGAGGCAAGATTTAAGGTGGTATCTAGTAATTTTAAAGGTGGGAAAATGCCTGTCAGTCTTAAACTTTTATCTTATTACAGTGTTCGGTTTACATGTGAAGCTCCTGTTTCTCAGAGAAGTCAGTTAAAAATACAAAGATAGTTTTATATGTAAGTTTTAAAATTTCCCCTTAACCATTCATATTCTTCAAAAATCCACATTTTCAGCACTGCCTGCAGTGGAACAGGTTAGGTGGCATCAGTGGGGACTGGAGCTGTGTTTGGTGGGCTCTCAAAGAAACCCTCAAAGGGGAACGCAGCCTCCAGTCACACCTTCACACAAAGAGTGAGAGGAGAGGCCAGCAGAGATGTGCAGGGAGGAATTCGGAGAGGAGAATGCAAAGCTGTAAGTCCTTCCCACATCTGTAGAGGTGTGACACTTCTGCTTCCTTGCTGAGTGCAATGAAGCTTCTCTGGGACTGCTGGGAACAGTCCCCACAGCCACTCACTGTTAGGGAACCTTTTCTTTGTTCTGGAGGTATTTTTCTCTGTACCTAAAGGCTTTTCCTCTCCAAAAATCCAGGTTGCTCTGTATGGAAGTGATACTACTGCATGCATCAAGAGACTTTGTTTACTAAACCAAATAGTTGTGAAACATTATGTATCATAATTATTCACCAGCTGGTCATCTAAAAAGCAAAAACCTTGGTAGTAAGAGCCTCATGCCTGAAGCTGTTCAGCTTAAACTTTTATTAATAACGTTCTCATGGCTTTTTCTTTTAATTCCCATAATGGCCGGATACTGTGCTGCACATCAAAGGAATTTTGGTTTTAAGAGCAATGGTGAGTGCTGCACATTGCATTCACTCCCCTTTGATCACCATCCGCAGCACAAATAAATCTCATTAATCAATATTTTCTCTATTTCCTCCCTGCCTTTCTGTCAGTGCCAGAGGTCTGTTTCTGATTTGCTTTGCTTTGTTTTAAACGAGAGGAAGATTTCTATGGCTATCTTCTGTCTAAAAGGTAAATTTCTCATTACTTTAGGACTGAAACTGTATCTTTTGTAAGTGGGACTTGATCAGAGCCTGCTCATCTTGAACGTCAAAGCAGGAATATTGAAGCAATTAGAACAGCCGTGAGTCTGTGAGCAATCCATTGGCCAGGACTCATTCACAGAAAATATTTGGTGTACCCTTGCCAACTGGAGACAAATTAATAAAAGTCACAGTCTGTTCACAGGCAGTTCTTGAGAAAAGTGATAAATTCCGTGAAAAAACTGTGACTTGCCCATCCACTTCCAGTTGTGACTAGAAATTACTGTGAGTAACTGCACTTTCCACGGAAGGCTCTGAGACACAGTTCTCGTTCATTTCCTCCCGAGCCGCTCCGTAGTTTTGCTGCGTGTTTGCAGCTTCACCTCTCTGCATCATGTGCACTCTTGGGTTTTTTTATGTTGTGGCGGTTTTCTTCTCTGTTTCCCCATGTATGTTTTCTATTTGTCTTCAGTTTGCTGGTGCCAAATATTTTGGTGCATCTGCTGCCACCAATGAATGTCTCTGCCGGGAAAATCCAACTCCTTGGGGGCAGAAAGGGAGAGAAAGGATGATTATTTTTCCATTCTCTTGAACAAAGCTGGCTTCTGTTGCCATTTTTAACACTCCAGTATTACTGGATTTAATTTGATGCATCTGTTCCTGAATTACCTCCCATAGTTTTAGTCCTTACTAGACTTCCAAACCAGTGTTGACTTAGGCCTGTTTGTTCCAATCCACATTGCATTCCCATAAGCTTTCTGCTATTTTAAAGCAGTTTAATTGCTTTTTAAATCCTTCAATATTAAAGTTACAGTAAATTTCAAACTTCATTATATTATTAAACATACATGTCTAGATTCTCTCTAGGGCTGTATGAAGCCTGGCACATATTACCTCGTTCAAGTATGTTGTGAATATTCAGGTTCCAGAGCCTGATCAGGGACAATTTTATGGGAAATCCACAGTGTGTAAGCACTTTTTTTATAGGGATTCTCCAGATCCCAGCTTGAAGCTATTCCTTTTGACTTAAACAGCATAAATGTTGAGAGAGTAAATGCCTGTTGGTCATAAATAATATTTTCTCACAATTAAGCTTTCCAAGCAGCATGCCACTGACAGATGGTTCCTTCACCTTGAATTCAGTGTTTTCTTACTTAGAGCTGCGGGGAGATAAAGACTTCTTTAATCAATATAAATTTGAGCTGATCTTGTTGAACACACATAATTTCATTTGATTTGTGTCACTGTAAATCATTCTCTGTTAGTTCTCATAGGTTGCACGTCCTCACGGTTCTTGTGCATGGATTTACCCAGCAGCAGCAGGAGCAAGGTGGGAGAGAAGTCTCCTGTAGATAGGGATTGAAGTGACAATGCTGAAACTCCCACTAAAAGGAAAGGCATCCTATTAAGAATCAGTCTTTAAACATTCTGTTGGAGAGATCCAAACTTTCTGCCTTCTTCAGGTTAAACTAATTTAACTCTCTAGTCAGTATTTCTCCTTTCTCCTGCCCCAGGAAACAGAGCCGAAAGCACAGCAGGAGACCTAAAAACTTCCCCTAACCTTGGTCCAGCCCGGGCCATAAATTTAGACCAGCATTACATTACACTTCCTATGGCCCCGAGAGGCTGATACGGTGGCCAAGAATAGCTGAAACAGAGCAACTCTCTGGCCATGTTCCCTCAACCTCCCTCACTCTGGGAACCGGAGCAGGAGAGCTGCTGGAAAGGTCCCACGCTGCCAGGGAAGCCACTGGCAGCAGGAGTGCCCTGCCTGCCTCGCTCCCCCGTCTCCCAGCTGACACAGAGGATTTACACCACCAGGAAGGGCCCGTGTGTGACATACCCAGGAGCTGCTTTTACACAGGTTGCCCAAATCAGGGCTGAGAACAGTGGGGAGTCCAGAGGCAAAAGGTTTATTTTAAGATGGACGGGGTAAAGGAATTTTGTAAGTTTGATACCTTTCCCTATCATTTATCTAGCCAGAGATTTGTGCTCCCCACAGTTAGGCTAAAATGCATTTGAGATGCTTTTTTTTCCTAAAACTGGAGGTAAAAATAACTACCCAGTCAAAAGCATTGTACATCTCAAGTGATTAGATTTTTTTAAGGAAAGAAAGCACATGGTTCATTTAAAAAACAAACTGTGAACAAAATAATTATTGCATTTCACTTCTAAAACCTGATGTTTGGAAATCAAGTACGTACCTGTAATAAGCTATTTCATGTTGGTTTTAGTTTATTTATACTGCCTTCCCTTTTCATGCATGAAAGAGCAGCAGTTTCAGATAAGCCACTTACTAGCAGTTGTAAGGAAAGAACCCACAAAGAATCGAGTCACTCCTTGTCCTTAAAACATTCTCTGAGATTAAGCCACTTGACCAAGGGTGGAAAAAGAGGTAGTAGGGGTCTAAATAAATATTTCTGCTTTCATTCTCACTCTGTTAAACCCTAAACTAAGTTGAACTTTTGGAGCATCACATTGATTGTGAATGTAAGGGATTGTTATGGAGGAATGGAATGATTTAATTTTTACTCTTTTTGAAAGAGGGGTGCTGGTGCTGTTTTTGGTTTTGTTGTATGAAAGCAATAGTGAAAAACTATAGGTGGTGTTCTACGTGGTTTTTTCTTCTATTTCCAGCTAGTTGCATCAATGAATGAGTGTTTCCTCAAGCATCATTTGTAGTCTGTATTGCAGGAACATTGGGAGAGAAATTCTTCTTGATCCTTTGCTACAGACCATAATTCAGTGTATGCTTGACCTAGAAATTGGTATCCTGGGGAGAAAAATGCATCCTCAGGGTGATGTTCACTATAGTTTTTGTGGATGTAAACCCAGGCAAAACGCAACTATTTTTTTTTAATAGTGTGTGTGTGTATGTGTGTGTGTGTGTGTGTGTGTATGTGTGTGTGTGTGTGTGTGTAAAGCATTGCAATGCACCTTCCCTTTGAGGAGACAGTAACATTTTTAACCTTAGTCAGGGGGTTTAACCTGAATCTGAAGGCTCAATCCCATTCCTTAGAAACTTCCTTGCGTGAGCCAGAAAGGCTGTAAATGCTTCCATGGGAAGAAAGGAAAAGAAAGTTCAGCTGGCACTCCCAGATGTTGGCTCTGTTCATTTCAGGCACTGTTAACCCACCTTTGTACCCATGAATATCAGAGATCAGCATGGCTCTGGGTAAAACAGGAAGAATTAAAATCTACTGTTCCTAGAAGGGACTCAGCCAGGTGCAGGAGAAGAAGCAGTGAGGCTGAGATTGAAAACTGAGTTAAACTTTTTTGCATTCGTGGTCTTTAGCAGCAGCTGATTTCTTTTGGCAACAAGTAGAAAATATGCATATTGTAAGGTTTTTTCTTAAGTGCCCAAAGGCTGTAGGAAAATGAGTCCCATCAACTTTCAGTGAACTTGTTCAGCTCAGCCATAAAGATGTTTTGGATATTTTCCCCACTAAGAGATAGTTCAAAAGAGTTCCCTATCATACTTAGTGGAAATACTGTTCATGCTTTCTTTACTGTTTCCACAATTTGTGGAAACGACCTGGTATGAAATTGTCTGCTGCCCTCTGTCTCTCTCTCTGAACCTTGCCACTTCTTCTACCCATTTCTCCCTTGACCAAAGCCTGTTTTATGACAAAAGCATGGCAGTCAACTTGCAGCTGGGGGAAACAAAATATAGATTAACCCTACATAGCTCTGCATTTTCAGAAAACCTTTTCTTTGCCTTATAGAGGAGGTAATAAATAACCTTTGGCTGCTGCTTCAGCCACCATTTTACCTGGGAAGGTTAACTCCATATCTCATTTCCCACTTCCTATGGTTGTTACTAGAAGACGACAAAAACAAAACAGTGAATCCACTGGGAGTACAGGAATGCTTGAGGGTGCCAAGATATGCAGAAAAACTACAGAGAGAAGTGCCCTCTCTAATTATGGTTTATAGCTGCTTCTTTCTATGCATGACTGCTTTACTGAGGGCACTTGTCGTGGAGAAGCATTCCCTGGCGTGGGTGTAGCTCTGTCCTGGGCGAGGGATGTGGCACCGTGTGCTGCCTTCCAGCTTGGGATGGCTGTGTATTGTTCTGGCCCACAAAGCTTTGCTGTCTAACTTGGCTCTGCTCGAGTGTTGTTATTTCTGGTTTACCTCTGTGTAACCTAAACCACAGGGATGTTGAGTTCATCCAGGCTGAGCAGTTCATTTGCTTTACATTAGCACAAGTCCTGCACAGAGAGTCCCCGATTCCAGACTCCACTGTAAATACAGCACTGTGTTATCTCTCACAGCTGCTGCTTGATGAGCCAGCATTAAGTGCTATGGTACCTGCTCTAAATTTTGGATGATTAAGTAGGTTTGGGTATTCACAAAATTAAATTAAAACATCTTGAACTGTGTAGAAGCTTAGCTTAGGAATTGGTCCTTTTTATTCATGCTCCTTATATAGTAATAGGAGAGATAAGTTCGTGTTTTACCCGTTTGAAGAAACAAACCATCAAATCCTACCAAATCAGAGAAGGCCTCTGGCTTACATGTCCATATTTAGAGACTTAGCATAGAAAGTGTGAGCAATTAAGGAGGAATTTATCTGTGCTACTGAAACATGTGCCCATTTAGTTAGTGCATTTTGCTGACCAAGTTTGAAACTGGCAGCAGATGGGTGCCCAAACAAAGGGATGATACAAGGATCACTTGGATTGATTTTCCGAGCAGAAAAGTGAGTGTGTCAACCTCTAACAAGATGAATTGTTTATTTTGTGTTTATTTTCAGTCTGCTGAAATGAGATGGTTATCTCTAGAATTCCACCCACTGAAATCTGTGGATTCCTGTAGTTATCTGGTCCCATCTTATATTTTTTTGGGAGCTGGAAAGAAAGCAGGGCTTGTCTGGAAGGAAGCTTGTACTCAAATTTCAATGTCTTCTACTGAGTTAGATTCACTTTTTGGCTGTGGAAAGGATCCCCAACCCATCAACAACACTGACAAATTTATTAGAAGAATACTGATTTTTTATACATACAATAGATCCTAAAGTTCTTTTACGTATAGTTCAGTTCAAGTGGTTAAAGAGAGAAAGCATGAGAAATGTAAACATTGTTGACATGAGCTGTTTTCTATTAATTAACTTATGCATATCAAGCAGAATGCTGTTGCCAGGACTTTACATGTGGCTCCCTTTCCCCAGAAGATGGTTTGCCAAGTACAACTCCAGTTACGTGGTGGGAAAAACAATCAGGGGAATCAAGGATCTGAACTTCTGCTGCCATGTACCTGCTTGGCACTGGCACACCTGTGAACGTGTTTACAGCAGCAAACAGTTGTACTACATAAACACAACGCCTAATAAAATACCTCACTGAAGATTTCTAATAGGTGCATTTGGAAGTTTTGGGTAATAATGCTCAAACGAGATCACTACACTGCTTTATGCCTTCTTGGAGAACTGGCAATCAAAGACTGTGCGGTTGGCTGGGTACTTGCAGCCTTGCTCCCTGGCATCTGGCCCCGGTATTCTTTTGTCTCAGTTCTGCATCGTGGTTATCACACTGCCTCAGCACGGGGAAGGAGCAAAAACATTTTTAAAAGTGCAAAGGAAGAAGTCGAATTAAGATAAACATTTACATAACTGGGGAAAATTACCCAGGAAGGACTGGAAATCTGATGACATTCTGTTTACCTAGCGCTGTATTGAAACAGTTTGTGAGAGATACAAACCAGAACACTTTGTATAAATCACTGTGAATGTAAGGACCTGTGAAGCGAGACAGTAAACACTAAAATTATCAAGCTGGCTCAGCACAATAGAACCTACTCAAGACATTATTTTTCACAGTAGTTTTACTAAAACTCTCTTGAGAAGGGAAAAGAGCAAGGTGGTACAGAGCTTCATGTTAAGAAAAGCTGCTGTATAGTCTATATGTAACATCTATATATTTTGTCCATTCTAACCACATCTAGGCCTTGCTATTCTATAAATGCAGGTCTTTCTGAGGCTACAAAATTTGCATTCCTGCTTCATTTTGTTATCATTATGTAATCCTAAGATCTGTTTGTACTTCTCATGTATTTGAGCCAGTAGAGGTAAAGTTCTGCAGAAATTTGGGCTTTGTACTGACAAATTCACATCTGCTTGATACAACCCTTGTGAGATATCAGACCCCACCTAAGAAATGCATCCTGGTTTTTTTAGAAGCAGAGGTTTCACATGGAAAACTACCACAATATTTGGTTCCTCTTTCTGAAGCTAGTCTGAATTTTTCATGCCCTCAAATTAGATTAGATGTCTGTTTTCTCCCAAGATATCACTGTAATCCTAAACAGCATTTCTCAAGAGTTAGGGGTCAGCTGCAATGTTGAAGGAGGTTCTGGCAAGCTATGGAAATGGATGTTTCCTCTTTCTGGCTGGGGTAATCTAGCAACTCTCTTTATTACAGCTTATGGTGTGTGAAAACAAGCAACAAACCAATCAGATAGGCAAGGCTGGAAAAAGAAGTAGCTAAAGAGGTCTGGGAAAAATTCACAATGGGGAAGTCTCAGCAAAAAAGAAACTGGGGAATTATTAATGTGCAGATGGATTAGAAATTCTTCTCTTATGGGAAAGGCCCACAGCAACCTCAAAATTCACATTTTCAAAATGAAACACAAGGATCACTTCCTTAACCAAGGCTTCTCAGTAATAAAATAAGACAAGCAAATTCATTAAAATAACATAACCACCCTTCTCACTGCCTGGGAAGAGAGAGGAATAGTTTTGTGCTCAACTTAAATTTTGTAATAAATACTGTATAAGAACATAAGCTAGATAACATATGTCATGATAAATGGAGTCTAGTCTACCAGGAGGCATTTATTAATAAAAACTACAGCGACAGCCAAAACAAACAGGCCTCCACAGAGCTCAAATTTCTATTTCATGTTCTGTATTTGTGAGGGATGTCTCGAGCACTGTACATAGCAGAGAGACAGAGAGTAGCTGAAGGATAAGTCAGGAGATGGATAAAAGCTACGCACTTATGCCTGCAGATAGGAAAACACGGGGAAGAGTCTGGCACTAGATTAGAAGGGAGGGAAGAGGAAAGTCAGGCTGGTGAAGCAAAGGGAACATGGAAATGTTACAACTGTGAAAGGAGTTCTGGGAGGAGGAAGGATGAGTTGTGTGCTGGAGCTGTTTTATTCACTGTCTGTGGGAATGCAAGCTAGCTGCAGACCCCAGTCCACTGTCAGTTCTGAACATCTGGGCAGATTCTGAACTTGCATCCGAACTCTGTGCTCCCTGTTCCTTCTCTCAGTTTCTTGCCCTTCTCTTTGTCTCTCTTAGATGTCTCTTGCTCCGGTGACAGCTGTATGCTCCTCGAGAGCAGAGTGTTGGGGAATTTCCCCATGGGAAAGGTTTCTGGACTTTCTCAGGCCAGTGGGGAGCTGCTCCTTGGATCAGTATCTATGATGGAGGTGGCACAGTGCCCAGCCCTACGAGCTGGCAGTAAAATATAAGTGCACCTTTCTCCATCCTCTCTTTGGCACTGTTCAGAACAGCAGGATGGTGTCAGCAAATTTTGGGTACTCTAAGCATGTTCCTATCATAGTTGATTTTATTCAGTTTTACTTTGTTACTTTTTTTTTTTTTTAACCTTTGGAAGCAGGCTTTACTTTTTTCCCTTCGAAAGTAAACAATTGATTCCAAGGCCAGTAAAAATATAAACCCTTCATAAGGCCTGAAGCTGAGCCCTTCCCGGTAATGTTATGGCAGGTCATTGTTCTGTCAAAAGATTATTAACTTTTCTTGGTGTTAAAATATAAATAAATAAGTAGGAAAGTTGTACGTGTCCCCAGGGCACTTGCTCAGCTATGAAAATACAAAGTACAAGGACATTTCTCATCACAGAAAGGAGAATGGGGATATGTTTGAAACAATAGTAATCAATTTCAGAAATGCTGTGATTTATTGGGCATGGCAGCTTCAGATTTTTGAGGCATGTGTAATACTATTTTCTCCCCATCCCTTTTATCCAAACAGATAAAACTTTCAGTGGAATTAGAACACAATTCACATGATGCATAATGCTAAAGAAGCAGGGAAAAAACAATTCATAGCAAGTTGCTCTGCTCTTCCCAGAGACAGATTTTAATACCAAAGGTTTGGTGTCCACTTTAATATTTTTCTTTTTAGATATGGTTCATCATTTTCCCAGAGGTTAAAAGCCATGCACATACCATGAAGAGCAAGATGAAAATTCTTCTCTTTCAGGTCAGCTGCTTTTTGGTACATGACAAATACATGTCTCTGTATTTCCTCTTTAGGACACAGAGTATCACATCTCAATTTATTTTCCATTTTGACAGCGTTAAGTAGCTGTTATCATAATTGAAGACTACTGTAATATAATTCTATAGAAATGACATTTGAAGAAGATTCTCCTCTGATTAGAAAGCTTCCCAGTTCACAGTATCCAGGGGTTCCTTTTTCATGTAAGAAACTCCCCATTTCAATACCCAGAGCTGAGCTTGCTTTTGGAGCCCTGACTTACTGGTGTGTTAAAATTTTTTGGCACTTGAAAATAGAACATATAAAACTGATTGGTGGTGAAACTTAGTTTGGGAAAAAAAAAAACACATTTCATATCTGATCTCTTGCTCAGCTTTTGCACTTGGGAGGTCCCTGTCTTACTATAAAAATCAGATAAAATTGGCTGCCAAAATCAAGAGTCATAACAATCCATTTAACAAACTTGCCAGATTTGCTGGAAGATCTAACACTCGACCCTCAGACATCTGCCTTTGCTCGCTCTGTCACTCAGTAACAGAATATTGTGTTCCTCGTTAGGTTTGCTTCTTCCCATACTCAGCAAGGCCATTTTTGTTGTCCTGTGAGAGTTTATGGCCCTCGTTTGGTTGCCGTGACTAAGAAAGATCATTCTGACTCTTTTTCACTGTGAAGCTGCTTCCACCAAAAATGATAATCTGAACTTTTGCCTTCCTTTTTTGCTCCTCAGTTGTCGGTCGCTCACATCAAATCCTCATTTGTCCCACCCTGGAGCCTTGCTGGCAGAAGGATGGTTCTTATACTTGTCACCTCTTATGGGATTAATTATTTCCATGTCAAAAACGTTACCTTTTGGCTACAGGTGGTGATCTGCCACATCCCCTCTGCCCTTTCTCACTAGCTCCAGCACTGGGCAGGGCAGGCATGATACCATCAGCCAGAAGGGTTGTTCTGGGACAATGGAAGCAGCAGAGGCTGCCAGGAGCAGGCTGTGACTCACAGCCCAGAGGAGTCCTCATGCCACGCTGGATGGGGTCCTGGCATGCTCCACTCTGAGACTGGGAATGTCATGGCTGGCCTTGGCAAGATGTGCACGATAATCGTCGAGCTGCTTAAGGAGGAAACATAGAATAAGAAGTGGCTGGGACTTCAGGCTCAGTGAAAGCAGGGCTATGTTGTTCCAGAGTCACTGCTTTCCCTCCAGCTACCTCCTGCATGGCTCTCTGTAGCTGTAACACGACGCTCACCCTGCTTCACCCCAGAAGGCTAAATCTCCTCTTTACACGTCACTTCATCATCTAATTGTTGGTTGTATGCATCATGTGAGGCATATTATGTGTGCTGTGCTCTGGCACAGCAGGCAGGACTGAGCCCTGTTGCAACTCCATTAACTCAGATGGAGCTGCCTCCAGAGATGAATGTGTATGGAACTTCAGCGCTACTTTAATCAGAGTGTTTCATATTCATGAGCCCCTCTGTAAAGAGAGCTGTGTAATTAAGATCATTCATAATGCTGTAGGATATTCAAGCTAAGATAAGGCAGGTAACTTGTTTTTTAAGGGCACAAATCGATCTCCTGCTGTGGTTAGGAAAGCTTGATCCAGTGCACGTGTTCAGAGGAAGATTTAATAGTTGTGCTGCTGTTCCCTGAGTGCATGTAACAGGAAGAATAAGGTTTTCTGATAAATAACATATTCATTTTGCTCAGTTTTGATACCTCTAATCAAGACTAAAACATTAATGTGCATAAAAACTACAGTGAATCAATGCAGCACTTGTCTGAAACCCTCTCCTGAATACTGGGAAAGCACAAGATTTTGGAAGATAAACTGCTGTGCCCTTNTCCTTAGAATTCCTCTGCCTGTGAAAATACAGGCGTCTTTTTCTGAAGGGGAAAGGAACACAGTGGGTATGAGGCACATGCACAGTCTCAGAGTCCCTCGCTGTTTGTCTGACTCATTCAGAGCCTTGGAAACTCCCCTTCACCTAAAATATGACCTGCTGTGGGAAAGCAGAGGGGTTTTTTGGCCCTGCAAGTTTGCAAATGGTGCTTATGAAAGAGGTTTAAAAATGTGTTTTCAACACATCACACAATTAATAATCAGCTCTGTACTCCTTTCTGGCTTAAGTTACAGAGGAAGGAGGCATTCAGCAAGGCTCTCCTTGCTTTCCACAAGTCTCACAGCAACGTGCCACGAAATTGTTCAGGAGAGAGGCCCAAGAGCTGATTCAGGAAGGCATGAGAAGCAGTTTGTTGTTGTAGACAGAGCCCTCTGCTTTTGGAGAGAATTCGGCATTTTCTTCAAGAAAGCTTATCTGAGGGAGAGGTTATTGGATAGGAAAACTGCACTGCCTCCATCTCTTGGGGAAGTGCAGATCCTGTCTGGAGAGCAAGCAACAATCTTTCTTCTATTTCTTTGCATGCTGGTTCTGAGATCCAGGAGACAAAACCTCCCTTCTCCCCAGCAGCACCTGTTAATGTGTTGTATTATCAGTCCCTTCTCTTTCCAGTGTGAAAATCTCTAGGAGGCATCTGTGTCCTATGGCCTGTACCAGGTCCCCTGGTTCCTGATTCAGTTCCATGTATTCACCAAGTTAAGTGTTTTGTGAAAGTGGAAAAAGTATTGCTATGTTAATCACCTGGAAAAAGCTCTCTAGGTGGATCTGAGGAATTGGTTTGGGGTTTAGATCTACACAAATGCTCCTGCACTTTTTGCATCAAAATACAAAATAATGGCTTCTTAAACTTGATTTTGATGTACTGTTCTTATTTCCAGTCTAGTAGTTTTCTGTCCTCAAAAATACTCCTTTGCAGTTTCAGTGGAGGCTCACTAGCAGTTTCTTTGATACTGTACTTTAGAAAATGTCACTTCATCTTTGTTTCATTAAATTCTACACCTGGCAAAAACACTGATCCAAATTACATTGGGAGACCTCTAAAGCTGATATAATTTGATATGGAAATGTTTCAATCTCTGCACAGTGAGGCAGGGTGAAAACCGCTGCTCTAAAATTTTTGCATGGGTGTCTAGTTTGAGCCTTAGGTGTCTAGTTTGGGATCAGCTGAGATTAATGAGCTAATTTGGTGAAGCTCTGAAAGCTCAGTTGAATGATGTGCCTGGCTCTGCACTAGGCTCTAATTAGAGTCGAGTCTTACTCTGCAGCAAAACCATTCCTTGAACGTCAGGAAAACTTCAAGGTGTTTCACAAAAGTAATGATATTGTATCTGGTGCTCTTGTCAAGTTCTAAACAAGATTTTTCGTGATTTACAAAACTTACCAGGATGCTGATAAATGGCTTGTCACCCCCTATTGTTCATGTATTCACTGCTTGGTAAATGAATCCAGTGCTTAACTCACAGAGAAGTCAGGTTTTTAAGGGGACTTGAGATTCTCTGAATAAAGACTCTGTTGTATAAGATTGTCTGAATAAACTGTTTCATTCAGAAAATTTACAGCAGACGAGAAAGAACAAATGTTTGCTGCACACTGAAACACAGAAATCTGTGTTTTAAGAAAAATAAATTCTAAACATTTTTCTTGATGTCTAAATCCAGTAATGGTTTAACATCAAAGTCTGTTCTCATGCCTAGAGAAATACTTTTTCAATTTCTTAGGGCTAGATGCTTTTCAAAGCATAAATGAGCAAACAGGAATGACAATGTGAAAGGCATTATTCAGTAATGAAGGTTTTAAGTGAAAGCTAAAAGGTTTTGCCATAGAATTTTCCATGAATTGTAATGGAAGATGCATGGTTAAACCACTCATACTGCAACCTTTATTTTTGTTAGGAGTTCCACCACTGCCTTCTTTCCCTTCACTGAGGTCTCTGCTGGTTTTTGTATTTTTCTTTTTTTCCTTTTTCTGGTCCAGACAAATACCACAGTGATGAATATGTTAGAATAGCTTCTAAACTAATGAAATATCCATAGTTTTTCACTCTTTTCCACC
>VYZQ01032342.1:15749-31951 GCA_013400655.1 Mystacornis crossleyi | reverse complement strand
AATATTTCCAGGGATGGGACATCTACGACCTCTCTGGGCAATATGGCCCACTGTTTCACCACCCTCACTGTAAAAAATTTCTTCATTATATGTAGTCTGAATCTAACCTCTTTTAGTTTAAAACTACTAACCTTTGTCCTATTACTACAGACCCTACTGAAAGTGTGTTCCCCTCCTTCTTATACGCCCTCTTAAGTACAGAAAGACCACAAGAAGGCGTCCCTGAAACCTCTGACTGAGGGGAGGGGAAAAAATCAAATCTTTGTTAGTACTACCACTATTTATTTATTATATAAATCTTACAAAAGTATTTCTACATCAAGTAGATCTAAGAAGTGCACCAAGCACCGCATTACTTACTAATTGAGGGAGTTGGTTGTCCCATGTTATTCTGCACTGGTGCGGCCTCAACTTGAGTGTCATGTGCAGTTTTGGGGGCCATAATATAAGAAAGATATAAAGCTATTAGAGAGCATCTAAAGGAGGGAAACAAAGATGTTGAAAGGCCTTGAGGGGAAGCCGTACGCGGAGTGGCTGAGGTCACTTGGTCTGTTCGGCCTGGAGAAGAGGAGACTGAGGGGACCTTATTGCAATCTACAGCTTCCTCTTGAGGGGAAGAGGAGGGGCAGGCACTGATCTCTCTCTGTGGTGACCACTGGCAGGACTCAAGGGAACACAATGATTGTATGATTCTACGTGCACACAAAAGCATCCTACATTCCTTCATTTACAGTATATTTTGGGGTGGGTTTTCTGAGTTACTTTTAAAATTTTTATTCCTTTTCTAGATAGAAGGATGAAAAGAAAAGAAGTTTTACATCTTCTGAAAAAAAAACTAAAGAGAACATTTTAAAATTGGTACACCACAACATTTCTTAGAGCAAAATAACACTGTTTACATCTTACATATGACTTTAAGTTTCTGCAGATTTGAGAATTCTGTGTCTAATCTGATGGATTCCATCAACAATATTTCCATGATTATATCTTTCTGATTACTCTACTAACTGCTAGAGTAAAACTGATCTCCCATTAACTCTTCCATGTCTTGGCCACCCACCTATGCAACCATGCCTTTCTGAGCTTTGAGCCGAAAAGACCATATCCTAATAGCAAGTTCCAAGAATGGCAAGAGCAATTCCGCAAACATTGGTAGCTAATCCAAGTGAGGATCAAATAAACTCCAAAAGAATTCTGATGACACAATCACGCATGATCAAGTCAGTCACTTTTTATATACTCACACTTATTAATTAAACTGAAAAGTGTCAAAATAAAACTGGTAAAATGTAGTTAAATTACCTTGTTGAACTTGTTCTTTAATTAATCCAAGGATTTCAAAGCTCTCAGAAAGGGTTTGGACACGTAGCTAATAAGTAAATTTAGAGTTCAGAAATATATCACTGATAGAATTGCTAAAGCTTTAGGAGGGATATAAAAATCTCATGATTCAAGAAATCAATCAATTTGTAGACAGAGAATTAAACTGAGGGTCTGTAACATGTAAATTTCGTGTGTGCATTGAGTTCAGCTGTAAAGGTAAGAGCTCCTCATCAGGACACAGGAGATTTTCATCCTATTTTTTCTTGCTGTCCTGCTGTTGAGGGGGAGTGATAGAGGGGGATGATGGCATCTGGCAGCCAGCCAAAGTCAACCCAACACAACCTCTAATGTTCTTTTTTACACACCAATTCAGAACAAACATCTTTTAAATCTCAGGAGTTTATTGGAAAAGGATAACACATCTACTGACTAATAGACAATTAAGATCAATTCCCTTTAGGGTTTATGTTTTTGGATGTGCTTGTGTGCATTCATGTCTACATGTTGAGAAGTTAATAAAGGTGTTGAACTGAAGTTGAGAGTACTGCAAGATTGAACTGCAACACCCTGGTAAAATTCAGGTTATCTTTGTCTTTCAATTTTCCTTCTAAAGAAGCAGTTACTTACCCACTGACTCAGGAAGAAAGTAAGAAATATAAAGGCTTCCTTAAAAGTATTCTAATTAAAATATGAGTAGTAGTAACTCCTACAATTTTTATATGTCTATTCAATTGATTTAAAATAAGTAAACAGAATTTAAGAGTCTATAAAACAAAGCAAACTTGATTGTGCAAAAGTGGTCAACAAGATTCGAGTTTTACTCTCACTGAAAATAGTGATTAAAATATCTTATACTTTATTCAACAATTCGTTAACAAATTGACGTATGATTTATGAACTATTTTATTTTTGTCAAATGATAATTTTTCCCTGTCAAAATGCAAAACTGGTCATGAAATCTATTATTTTAAAATAATGATCATAGGTCAAGGCTGAACATTGTTAATTGAACAGCTGCTTTGAACTGAACAATAAAGCACTCATCAGGTTCTGGTATAATCATTATATTCTGTACAAAAAATGTTTCTAAAAACTGCCGTCATCCATTATCAGTGTAAAACTTTTATTATACAACTCTCCACTTTTTTCTAGCATTAGCAATGAAACAGATTTTATAAATAATTATCTTCTCTAAAGCAGTCAATTTGTTTTAAGACATAAAAATATCAAGAACTTCAAATGATAAGAAAGAAGAACAAGATTTTGCACTACATACAAATAGTCTTTAAAAATCTGTAGGATGTGGATTTGCCTGCATCTTAGAGAGAAAAACTGATAAGAACAAAACATATCAAAACAATAACCTTTAGAGAACTTGAAAGCATACTAGATCCTTAAAGTAAATAGAATTTTTTAAAAAATTGAAACATGCACTACATATTTTTATCCTTGAGCAGCTGGAACATTGTGACAATATAGTCTATTGTCCTCATCTTAAAGCTAGGTGAAAATCTACAATATATATAAGCAAATATTGGAGTTTTCAAAGCACCAAAGGAGAGGAACCTGCTCCTTTCAATTTTCCCAGAGTTCTAACACTTACTTCACACTGGTTCTAGTCATTTGCACCCTTCTCTCTGAATTTATTTAACCACCCTGATGAAGAACTAATGCTTTAAAAATAACCCCGAGTCAGTTCAGTTTGCAAATGGAAGCATATCCACAAAATGATATGCCTGATGAGTGCCAGAGCCAGTGGAAAAAAGAGAAGGATCATGCAGCCAAAGTCAGAAGAACACAGGAGACGGGTTTGCTTCTGTGAGTGACAACAAGCTTTCAGATGACTTGGACTATCTTTTGTAACTTTGCCTTAATGTGTGAAAATACCACAATATGTAGAGAGATGCCATATTTTGCTTATCACCAATGTAGGTGCCAGGAACTTCCAGAACAGCTTCAACTTATACTAAATATTCTGCATCATTTTGGACTTCATCCATGAGCAAAAGCCTTGTGACATTATCACCACACACTTTATTTCTGTTCTGGTATAGAGATAAATTTGTAGTAGCAGGGTCTGTGAAAGAGAACAAACTATATGTATATATTTCAGAATCTATAGTTTTAATATGATAAACTCAGTCATTTAATACTGAGTAACGGCAACCAATAGAATAAAACCAACCGGTTCATCAGCTAAATTAGCTGCAATAGCTAAAACAAACAAGAGAACAAGCAAACCGAAAACCCCATGGACTTTATTTCATTCACATTCTTCCAGAAAACTTTGAGTCAGAAACAACTTACTGTTCTTACAGTCCCCTGTTGACTTTAAAGGAGAACATATAAGCAGAGTATGCAAGAAAGAGCAAGAGGGAAGAGAGGATGCTAGAGTTAAGGTATCTCTCCTCAAGCACTGGGTATGTCTGTCTTTATACATAGAGGTCTGGAGCATATGGTGTTTCAAGGCACAGCCTGAATCCACTGCAGTGAAGACATAAGTATGAATAAAGACTTCCTTTATGACCATTGCAATGAGAAACTAAGCTCTGAATTTCTGATATCCATTCTGAAATGCCCTTGGGGGTGGGGAGGGTATAAAAGGAATGAAACAGACTATCAAATTAAACATAAAGTGGAAGATAAGAAAACCAGGATATAATGGAAAATATTTCACATTTACAGATCTAAAATTCTGGAAAAGACAGATCTAGGGAAAAAAAGTTGTGGCACTTGAGGTGCTTTTTATCCCACCAAACCATAAATGTGACCCTATAATGATCTTTACAAACGTAGCGAAATAAAGGGTTCTAAATTAATGTATCTATTACATGAGTAGAATTCATATACTATATAAACATAAATATTAGGAAATATGTAATTTTCAGTCTCACAGCAAATAAATTATTAATTTTATATTGATTACTACATATGAAATGCCATAGCAAAACTTCTAGCAGGAAAATGAAATACACTTTAAAGAAAAGGATACTTGAATTTAAAATAAAAGATAAGGTCCCACTTTCAAGGGAGAAAAATCTAAATTAAAAATTTGGACTTGGAAAGTATAGACAATACAACAGAAGTGTGTCAGGTGCCTTATTCTAACCTCCACTTTTCATAATCTTCTAATAACTGATCTAACAAAGAAGAAATACTTCCAAAATGAAGAAAGAAATACCACAGTAATTTCAGAAAAGAGATTTTAAAACATTCTGTTACTTTTGCTGAAATCAGGTAAGAAAATGCAACTAGCATTTGTCTCTGTATTTAGGATTGGATAATAGCTATGCGCACATAAAATCTGTAATAATATCTGTAAATAGTTATAGGACTGACAGGTCTGCAATTAGCATTTGCCTTTTCATAAATGGGTTTTGTCGGTGATTGAAATTCAGACTGAACCTGAATCTGGATCTGGTTCCTGGATCTGAATCAATCTGAATCGTTTATTCAAAGGAACGAGTTGGTTTTATACATTTCTTTAAGGCACAGTATTTCCTTACATGGTAATTCTCACCAAGTGACCTATCACACACTGCCACATCAGCAAAGCACCTTCTAAGTCCTTCTCTGGGGTGATCACGCACTGCTCACCCGTCAGCTTCCCGCAGCCTCCTCTCTGCAGGGCTCTGCCCTGTGACACCTCCTCCCCCCAGCGTCTGTGCCACCATGTGCTTCTTTGTGCTGCCATGTGCTTCTTATTTTTTCCCATAGGTTTAAATAAAAATAAATTTAAAATAGAAATAGGAGTCCAATTATCTGGTCTATTTTGCAATCATCAAAGGATAGGTCAATCTGTGTCACCTTGATTTCATATCAGAGCCATGTTGAGAGACATTAACAGAATCAGACAGTGGAGTAAACAAGACTTTTAAAGGAAACAATCATTACTGCAAACAGGATATCTCACATAAAAGAAGATAAGTTGGCTACCCAGATTTCATACCAACATAAAGAGTTAGAGTTGTTACTTTTTAGTACTGGAACTGGTAAAGACAATTTTAAAAAGCCTATGTAGAAAGTTTAAAACATTTCCATTTTCCTTGCATTTTATGGATATATGCCTTATAAAAACGTTAAATATTAATTTCTTCAAACCACTGAGCCACATAATACAAAGTGAGACATCAGTTCAAAATTATTCTTCAGACACAATCCATTTAATGAAGCATAAAGTGAATGGGGTTTTTTAGAACATTCAAAGTTGGTCTTGGTTTGAACCTTTCTTGAAATTTAACTTTGAATTCAATATCTAGAATAACTCGCCACTACTCTAAATACCAGTCCAAAAAAACCCACTTTGTTTAAGAAAACACATTTTTTTCTAAAAACCCCAGCCAAACATAAAGCACAATAAATAAATAAATTTATTGTGTGCTGAAGATTATAATTTTTTTTAAAAATAACTCATGTTTTTGATTTGACTTCTTCATGGCTGACTAAACGTTTTCTTACATCTGCACCTCATAAACCAGTGTTAAGAGCTCCTTCCATATATATCTGGATCACATTAGCATAATAATGAAACCTGGTGTTACAGCATGTTGATCGATAACATTGTGCAGTTCTAAACAACAAAAAACCAATGTACAGTAATAGACTGGGACAAAACCCAAACAAACGATACTTAATTTCCCTAGACAATCGTAAAGAAAACCTTAGATACAGAAAGATTAAATCTACTTCACCCAAAACACAGGGTGAGAGAAAAGGTTTCTAAAACCTCCACATAAAATTGAACAATCGTTTCAAATGTAATTCCAACTTTCAGTATACCCAAAGCTGAAAACCTACCAGCTTATTGCTAATTACAGGTGCAAATACTATGCTAGAAATAGAAATTTATCTAGCCTTTTTGTAGTTGAGGGATTTTTGTAATTTTGTACTTTTAGTAATTTAGTTGATATCCTGAAAAAAAAAAAAGTGATGTTAACAAAAAATTATTCACAGATAGAACTGCAAATATGGAATGGTTAAGTCAAAAAAAAAAGTATGAGACAATGATTAATTAGGGTGATCTTAGAAAGGTAGGATAGAAATGGATAAAACAATTTTACTGAGTGTGCAATGGAATAAGAGATAAATTGTAGAAAATAGTTTGATAGTGAAAGTAATATTATGAAAAGAGGAAGTTACAAATACATTCAGTACTTATTTTTCATGCAAGACTGTATTCAAATCCATAGTTTTTCACTTAATTTCAGAAAAGCAAGATATCTCCATTATAATATTTTGCCTTCCCTATAACCACAATTGTATAATTTATAATACACATTGTGATAATGAGACTTGCCCATAGTATTTATATGTGGAAACATGGTACTTTTTTGACAACACTTAATGTAGTCTTTCATTTGGGAAAAAAAAAGTTTAATTGATTTACCTAGTGGATAATACTATTTTTCATGTAGCTTTGTATTTTGGACAATCAAGGCGTTGAACTGATTTTTTTTTGGGGGGGGGTGGGGGGCATGAAGGATTTTGTGATGTTTTTACATTTTAAATATTTTTTTCAGTTCTATATTTAAATATATTTTCACTTCCCATAATCATTTGAAATCACAGAGGAAATAAAACTAATTAATAGAAACTATTAGAGTCATGATTTTTTTTTCACATGGTCTGGTATAACGTGTTTACAATGGAACCAGGCAAAGAATATTTTTACAATTATCGATATTCAAATGGTTATGAAATAAATTACCTTGATTACCATGTCACAGTGCATTTTTTATCAAGGTTATATTTATAGAGTTGGATTATCAAGTACCATAGTATGTAATGAAGGCAGTAACCTAAGAAATTACTTTTGACTTAATTCCAGATTTTGCCATGGTAGAAAACACGCATCAGTGGTTTCTATTAGAAAATCATGTCCTTTAGTATTTACTATTTCCTTCGAACTGTATAAATCTTTTTGGAATTATGGACAACTATTTTCTAAATGACAGTTGAAATACTGCAATATGTGAAAATTTACAGTACAGAAATAACCTAAAAATACAGCTGTTGTCACAACTCATGACGTTGACATTTTGAGGTGTGTCAATTCCCTTCGAGAGTATATAGGTCTGCTATGCCCTTTACAGCATCTATTTCCTCTCACTCCTCTAATATCTCACTTATGTACTATCTCTCCAAAACATTCCTCAGTTTTGTATGTGTCATTTACTAGATGGAGCATCACCCTAAGCCTTTTTCATTTCACTTTTTCCAGCACCCAGCATTCCACCCAAAAATATGAGCTCAATTCTTTCTACATAGATGCTCGTTACTCTAGAGAAGCTCTCTCAACAACAACTTTAATCACCTTGTAAAAAAGTGTTAGAGAAATGTCCACCAGCAGACTTTAGCAATAGAAGTCTTTACTGGTTTCTTTCAGATCACAGTTAAGAATGAACAACATTTGTCCAAGAAAAGATTCTCTTTTATAGTATTACAAAATCTAAGTTAAACTTAGTCTACTTATATAATTTTAGTATGGCAGATATATGGAAAGAGTCAGCAAGACAGCAAAGCTATTTTACCTTAGAGGAACTTCTAATATTGTTTAAAACTAGAAAAATACACATTCATTTCTCTGCACAGCTTGTTTCATATTATAAGGGAGCAACATTTAATGAGCAAAATTACCTCAGTCCTTTGTACATAGGTTACAGACATATAGAAGCTACATGTTTTATACACCTTGAAAATTAGGAGTGAAGGATATATGTTTTACAATTCAAAACGGAAGCATATTGGACCATCTAAGAAAAGTTATAATTTCATGGCCGAATTAGTTATGCAGAAATGTCTTTTTCATTAGGATTTACAGTCTGTGTTGCTACATTTAGATCCTAAAGACTTTCACTGAATACAGAAGAACTGACATCAGATTTAGATAATTTTTTGATGCTGCTAACCCTTAGAAAGGATCTCGGGGGGGATTTTTTGCTTTTTGCCCTTGTTTTGGTTTTGCTTTTGTGGTTTTTTGGTTTGGGGTTTTTTGGTAGGCAAAGTCCCTCGTCCATATCAACATATTCAGGGATTTCCAGTATATTATTGACATGAATTTGTTCTTAAGTTCCAGGCATCCAAACAATTTGAATGATAAAATATTCATTTCCAACTGCGCAACATAACATAATCTATAGGAGTCACTTTTCAGCAATGAGGTATCACAATCACAATGTAAGACAAATATTAGAGAGACAGAGAGAAAAGTTTTCCAGGTCAAGTCGGATGCCTGATCTTCTTTCTAATTAGTGTATGTGTAAATACATGTACACACTTATATTTGCACAAAACCTCAAAGGTTTCTTTTGGCTTTCTGTAGCCATACCAGTTAAACTAGAAGGATCATGCCCTTCTTCAAAGATAATAGAAATAGTCTATTCATACGGGAACCAAATGTTCAGGGTTTAGTTTAGTAACAATATATGGTTCTTCCAGATACATTCTGATTCAATTATCAAGTATTTTTATTGATACTGTCAACTGCAACAATACAAGGTGAATTTAACAGCTGGTTTAAGGGTTACCTTTCTGTCATGTAAGCAGGTCTAAGAGTTAGACAACCATGTAATAGAATAATACTTTCCCATAGACTATAACTTTCTGGGACAAGACTATTATTGTGATCATTCTTCTCCTTTTTATAACTGAAACATAGATGGAAAACTAATGGCTGTAACACGCTGGCATGCTGTGTTACAGTGTATAGATGGCCTCCACAACGAATATCAACTTTTCTTCCTAGATTATTTCAAATGCCATTAAGCAATTTAACAACACAAAGAAAAGTGAATAAGTAAAATTTTTGTTTCTCAGGCATGACCACACTCATTTCACAATAAAACTGTCATGGGCACTCCTCAAATATAGATAGTTACCAGTTAAAACTAGTTACCAGATTTTCCAAAGAAGATAGATAACAAATCTCAGGGGGTGTAGAAGAGGTTTTTCTTGCATTACGTGAGAAGTAAACAAGCTAGTCCAGCATACATCAGCCACTTCAAAGTAGCCAAACTGGCCATCCAGTTCAAGGAAAGATGTCCTATGGAAGGCTGATAATGGGAAAGTCTCTTCCTAAAATCAGTAACTCAAAAGTTACCTCCACCTTCAAATATAGCCAAAATTTCAGTTGATTTCTTGGGTTTCATTTTGTATGGCTTGGTTTGATTTGGTTTTGGGTTTGGTTTCTAAATTCTTGCCATTTAACTTTAGATTTCCTTTCTAGCTAGCTATTCTTTCCAAACCTGTAAAAACCTTGGTTTCTTTGCAGTAATGTAAGCATAAATTCAAGAGACAAGTGGCATCTTGTCTGGGCAAGCACATTCTTTTATCAGCTTTAATTATATACCTTTCTCTCTCAATCAGTGTCTAGACTTTTAAAATCATTATCAAGACATTCTTAAGAGTATAGAAAAATTGATATGTTCTTTCAGCTTTGCATTTATAAGCACAGTGCCAAGAATATTATTGCTTCAATGTATTTTTTCATAAAGCAAACTTTTCAGATTTAAAAAAAAAAAATCTTTGTTTAAATATCTTGTCTACTTAGAATCCGTCTAGAGCTATCTGAGTATCTGTTTACCAGTACATTTCATTCTGTTACACTTCTTTCAATTATCTGTTTCTCTTATCTACGAGTTTTGCTGTATTTATTGTTGTGTCCCTATTAATTTTCAGTTCAAGATTCTACATACCTTCTGTTTCCAGCTTTGCAGTAATTGTTTTTTTGTTCATGCAGAGAAAATTTTCCTATTAAGAATCATTCAATTCTGTTACCTATCTCATAGTTTTCCACTTTGGTTGCTAGTTCCTTCTTTCTTTATTTGATTGCCTTTTTTCCCTCCTTCATCTGCTTTGGTATTTGTTTCTGTTGCTTTCTGTATCCTTATCTCCTTGTTGGTCTTTGTCTAGGACTTATACTTTTTATATTTTCACTTTCTTTATGAAGGGAGAGTGTCATCCTGTTTGGTTTTATTCACTAGTCCCTAAATTCTCAAATGAAATTCCTTTCTTTCTTCTCTTTCCAGGCAAATAATTGAGAAGTCTAGAGAAAAGTGGAGCAGCTGCAATAAAAATCAGTGTGATAAGAGACTTGAAGTCGTTTCAGAAGTGGAGAATCCCTAATTTGATCCTAATCAGCTCACAGTGTCTGCTCTGTTTGAAAATTTGGACAGAAAGTGAACAGTGATGAGAGAAAAAAAATGTGCATTTTTAGGGCATAATAAACAGCCTGAGCTGAAAAAAATCAGAGCTACAGTTGATAATGGGAACTTTTTGACGTACAGTAAATGATTCATTGTCTCCCTATCAACAAGTCCTGGTCTACATCAATATCCAAAAAGGAATAAACAGGAGAGTGACAAAGAAACCTTTGCAAGTTTCAGTTGTTAAGGTTAGCTGGGAATGAAGACTGCAAATATTCCACTCTAACATGTCTTAAACCAAACAGTCAAAGAGAGCTTGTCTCTGTCAGATTTAATCTAGAACCTCGGAGAGCTGACACTTTTTTTCTTTTTTTTTATTAGTAGAGGCTTCTCTGTTATATTAGTAGATGAAAGGTATAGAATTAACTTAGAGTTAGATACTCCAATTGCTGTTTCAAATGGCAATAATCTAAATGAACTGATAAAATACTCTGAAAGGGTCTCTATATGGTTTAAGAAGGAACTGTTCATATGAGAAACAACTTACAATGAAAAAAAGGATATACATGCATGAATTTAAATGGAGTTTAATACAACAAAATTTGGATTCGGGAAGGAGAATCAACACACCATTGTGGCATTTTGCCCGAACAAGACATTGGCACTAGTTCTGGGCACCCTGCACTACATCTTGGAGTGCTGTAGATCACCTAAAGGGAGAGGAAGTGGGAAAAGACAGAGCAAGTAAAACAAGTCTTACAGTCAGGAAATTCTATAAGTAGAAACCCTGACATAGCAGAAATGGAGGAGGAAGGAAGCAAAGGCAAGGCAAAAATGTGGGGCTTTTTTCGACTTCTGGTTTTGACGAGAATCAATATGAGAAAGACTGGAGCACTTGCTCCAATAATAATATAGAGTGAATACATAAAAATAAATAATAGCATAGTAGTTTCCCAAAAAACATAAGGTATGTAGTTCAGCTGGGAGATAGTAAAGGATCCAACATACAATAAATGTTCTTAAAAAAATATGGATAAATTTCTAAGGACCAGGAGAAGGAAAGGTCTGAGTCAGAAAAAAAGGCTTACTGTAGCTACCAGAGTGGTATTAGTTGGCATGACAATGTTAACAAAATAGCCTAATTCTGTGCCTGTTAGACACAGAATGATATCTATTAAAAGGAGAAACATATATACATCAGAATAAGAAAAGCAAAAGCAAACAGAACTTTTAAATGAGGGCACTGGAAGTTTCTGCTAGTGCCAACACATTCTTTTGCTGGCCTTTCTTCATAAAAATTCTGTAAGATATATTTGACAATTAAGCACATGGAAGATGTAAATAATAATTCTTTCACTTTAAAAAGACAAAGTTTTAGAGGCAAAATATAGGCTTCCAGAAATATATTTTTCCCCTTTTAAAATTGGGAATTGTTAGTATTTTACTTAGTGCTATTTATTTTTTAAGAACATAAAATTAGTTAAGTATTCTTGATTTTCCTTTNTGCTATTTATTTTTTAAGAACATAAAATTAGTTAAGTATTCTTGATTTTCCTTTGGATTTTGTTGTTGTTTTTTTTTCAATTTGGTTTTATTTATCCAATTTCCTAAATGGTTTTTAATAAAATTTTAGATGTAGAGAAAAGGATGGATAATTCTATGATATCAAAACTCTAAAATAATAATAATAAAGAAAAGTAAATTATTCAGAGAAAATATACCTTAAATTTGTGACTGGTTTTGAGCTAAAACACATATGGATTTTGAGCTAAAACATGTTTGCTTATGTTGTCAGTAATACCTGGCACATTTATTATGGAGAGACTGAGAGGTATCTGAAGTACCTGAAATGTCAGGCCAGGATCAGGCACTGCTGGGGTGCTCAGCTCACCCATATGGGTGTTCTCTCACCAGATGGGGAAGGCACTCAATCTGCTGGTCCCGTGGTCCTGTACACCACTGAGACAGGTCCAACTCCTATGCACGGTCAGACAAGCCAGTTTGGCTTCTTGCTCTGGCATGTTTGATGGTTTTCCATGCCCTTCTTAGTTACCAGAGCCTCACCCCAGAGTCAAGTAAACAGACAAATCACCTACCTGTAATTGTAATAGTATTTAATAGAAAGGAATATTAATGATTATTTGTAATTTTACATATTTTTACAGTCATTTTTCTCTCCGCTTTTACCAAAGTTGAACCAAATAAATTAATTTTAATCTTGTAGTCAGTATGAGTCCCTGCATTAAGTACCAAATTCAAACTGTTGAAAGAGTGAGGAGCCAATACCAAATTATATTTAACATTAGGAGCATGCTGAAATTTTAAAGATCTACTTATTAATCTACTGAAAATGGGTTTTTTTCTCTGTAAGGGGAGTAAATTTTAAAAATGTAGGCATAATCAGGGAGTCAGATGTTTTAGGAGAGCAACAGAGAAAAGGTAGCTGATGTCTCCAGTAATTTCAGTTAATTTCTCCTATTCAGCTCAACAGCACTGATCAGGTAACCTGTACATTTAATTCTTGGTGGCCTCAGCAGGGAGTATAGATGAAAGGATGATTTATATTGCTTAAATACAAGAGATTAAAAACTATGAGTATTAACTCCTTTTCAAACACTATGTTTACTTCCTTCCATTCAGAGTTCCTAAGAGAAAATTAACCATGAGTCACTAGAGAAAATATTTTAATATAATTAAATCTTTGGACACACTGACATTATCAACATTTAAAAATATCTCTGCAGATACATGCTGATCTTGCAGGCTCTCAATACAAGGAAAATATATATTTATTAAGTGATCAGAAATTCCATTTTGTGGCAGTTTCTCACAATTCCGCTTACAATTATTGTTAAATAAACATATTCATACTTTTTTTTTCACTTATGCAAACAAATTAATAGCTGTCACAAAATGATTATACCATATTTTATCAGTGGAGCTTTCCAAACTTCCATACTATTTCTGTGCTTATGAAGACACAAAGATGGGATCTTCTGATGATTTTTACCAGAATACTATGGTAGGCTAATCATTTTCTGAATAATTCTATTTTTAACTTTGTAAAATATATAATTTTGGCTAATTAAAAATTTGCTTTCTGAGCATAAACACATGAAAGACTATTTTAGATGACACAAAGAGGCAGAAATATACTGGAGTAAATGCCTCAATTTAGCCCAGTACAGTTGCAGAAGGGATGCATTTTATTTCTCTGTTTAAAATAGATCTGAATTTATTTCATTGATTTCAATGCAATGTTAATATTGTGATGAACGTTTAACTGGTAATTAAATTTACTGGTTAAATAATTAACTTATTAAGTATTAGTAAATTTGGAAATATATTTCCTTGGAACTGTGAACAGAGTTTGGGTATATGTGTGCATATATATACATATATAGTCACATTATTATTCAAATATTCGAAGATACTTTGAATACTTCACTGCAAGCTGAGGTAGCTAATTAGAGAAAAAAAATGTTTTAGACAACTGCTGAGTACGACATCTTTTTTCAAATTAGTATTCAATTCTAAGTCCTTTTCAAATTAGTATTCAATTCTAAGTCCTTGATTAAAAAAAAAAAAGAAAAATGCCAGCATACTTTTTGATGTTTACAGACAGTATATTATGTCTTATGCTCAGAAATTTCTTTCAAAAAAAAACAAAGAAATAAGAAAACAAGATATTATCCAAGTTGCAAAGTAAAATAATTGCAAGGAAATGCCAGGGTTTGTATTGCCATTCTGTCATCCACCTGTATATGCACCACCGTCACAAAGCACGTGGTTTAAAATTAATTATGGGTTCCATGTGACTTTTCAAGGACTGACATGAAAACTACACAATGAAGAACTCATATAGTTAGGTCCATACCTTTTGCTTTATAGGCAAGTATTAAATAATTTTCTCCCAGATTCTTGTACGCAGAGTCAGGACTCTGAGGAAATCAATTACCCTTCCTGGCACTGACAAGCCTCAGCTCTTGGGACTGCCACCCACCACTGTCCATGGTTCCTGGGCCTCTGTTTCCACACACTCTGAGGCATCCAGACCCTGCTGCAGCTCTGTCCCTGTCCCTGCCTCCTGCGTGGGCCTCTCAGCTCTACTCTGTGGGGAGCTTAGCTGGCCCTGTTTCCTTTTGCTCACAGCTGCACTGTCTGGAAGGACCCTGGACCTGGTTCATCGTTGGCTGTGTAGGGTGCTGTGCTGGACCCTGTGAGAGTCCCAGCTCTGCTCTCCATGCGCAGCCTCTGCAGGGCTGTGCCTGAGAGCATAGCCTGAGTGGGGTCTCCTTGGCTCCCAGTTTGTGCCCTATGGAGCATGGAGCAGATCTTTTCCTGCCACTCCCTAAGGCTAGTACAGTGAATTATTTACAAGTTGCACTAAAGACTATTTTCATAACATGTAAAAGGTATCATCAGATGACTCCAAATGGCTTTTCAAAGCAGTTGATTTATGTGATGTTTAATCGGTTCAAGCATACCTTCTGCTAACTTCATTAGCACATGGGATTTCTTATCACTGGTGCAAACAAAACCCTTTTTTCTCAAGCTGGGCACTCAGAAAACTGAAAACATAGTATCAGTGTAGCTAAAATGATTCATCTAGTACCACACAAAAATAATGAGAAAGACAGAAATTTGGAAAAAAATTGAACAGGAGCTTTAATCTGGAAATGCAACGCTTTTATTCTGAATTGGAGTTGGAAGTACTAGCTACTTACCAAAATAAGGTCTAGACAATGTTTTTTAAAAGCCATCATTTACTTTGAGGGGGGCTAGTTGTATAAATGTGAAAGAAAGGGTACACAAAAATCACAAATATGCATTGGGAGGGCACGAATAAAGCTCTAAAAATAGACCGCTGAGGAGGTGTGTCCCCCCACCCTGGGGGGATGGGCTTAGGTGAGAAGCGGGGTTACCTGGACCCCTGCTCTCTGGTCACATGTTCCCAAGTTCTGGACACGATCAGCTATTCATGTCCCCCTGCCCCGGGAATACCCGGGGTTTTCCCAGGGGTAGTCAGTCTGGTCCAGGCCCGCATGGAGAGAGGCTGNATCAAAGTAAAAAAAACAGATGTAGTGACTTTGTCTATCCAAGACAATTTCTTTAGCTGTCCAATTATATATATTTTTTAAATACACATGTGTAGTCCCCTAAAAATATTTTTCTTTGTTATAAAATTAAAGGGAGGCTGACAAGTGTAATCTGATTACACTTTCATCAATTTCACTAAGTAAAATGGTAAAATCCAATGTCATGCTAGAAGAATAGTTTCCACAAACCGCTGTACCTCAGAAAAACTTCACTTATTTGTAAAAAGGAAACTCTGGGAAACATCAGCTCACTAATTACTACAGAAATCTGAGGAAATAAATGTCACCATGAAAGATTTAGTAAAGCTTGCATAACTTCACTATCGTGCTTTCTTAATTTAAAAGCCAATTCTCCACTCACAGAAATGTGTACTATTCTTCCGCACCCACGCTCTGGAAGGATCTTGCAAAAGTAGTCTATTTCAAGCCCTATATTGAGACTTAATCATCATTTCCTTTTTAAGTGCTGACTGATTCTATTCTCTTCCACGCAACTTCTTAGCACTGTTCTTCACCAGAATCTAATGGCATCCTAAATACACAATACTGAAACTTTTAAGCATGACAGGTTTCCTTGACTTTCTTCTAAAAAAACATATTCTAAAGCTCCAGCATTGAAGAATTAGTTCAATTTAAA
>VYZQ01032341.1:403-14167 GCA_013400655.1 Mystacornis crossleyi | reverse complement strand
CTATTCCCCAGCTTCTGCGGAGAGAACTCGGGCAAGGGAGAGCGCCTTCACGCTCATGGATGCGTGGGGGGGCCCCGCGCCCCGCTGGATCCGCCGCCGCGGGGCCCGGCTGCTGCTGCTGCTGCTGACCGTGCGGCTGGGGAGCGGGTGAGTACGGCGGGGACCCCGCACCTGCCCCCGCCGGGACTCGGCTACTCGCGAATCGCGCCCCAGGCTGAGCTCAGGGGCTCCGGGCGGGCTGGGGGCGGGGGCAGGGGCAGGGGCAGGGGAGGCGGCGTGTTGCGCCGCCAAACTTCAACCAAAAAAAGGTGTCGGTGCTGCCGCTGTGGCTCCCGCGGGCGNTACCCGTAACAACGAAAAGCAATGTGATAATTCAACTCCGTTAATAATGCAGAGCTAACGTGAACCATTCCACAGGTTACATTCATAAAGATCACAAAGCAGCACGGAAAAGGGTACTGGACTTTTGCTCAGTGTGTCTTTCTTTTAAATGAAAGACCAAATTTTCATTCCAGAGGGTATGAAAATGTATAGTATAAAGGCTGGCCAAAAAAAAAGAAAAAAAAAAAAGAAAAAAAAAAAGAAAGGGAAAAAAAATCTCTTAAATACTTTTTAAAGTCTGTCATACTGCAGACCCCTTCCCCACACTGAATGATGATTTATCAGTCTGTGTGAGGTATGTTGAACTCATCACATCTCTCATCTTCAGAAGGCTGCTGTGTTATCCTAGTAGAAACACCACTGATTACACTTTTCTTAACCTGTGTCTTTTAAAACCCTGATAAATTATGGCAATATTTTTTCAAAGGCATTGACGAAAATTATACCAGTGCAGCTGTGCATCTTCAGAATGTTTCTTAATGATCCTAGTGTACCTCAGGTGTGAAAGAAATTATCAAGTGGTTTGAGAGGAAAGAATACGCATATTAATTTATCAGTTCAAAGACTTAGTTACAAAGGAGGAGGACTAGCTAAAAAAATAATTTATTTTGCTTTGCTTGTCAAACTGTGGTTGGGATTATAAAACTAGGTGTAGATTATTATGTATGCATCTCATTAACATTACCCTTTATAAATAAGTTGATAAAAAGTCTTCAGTGAGAAAAAGAGGTAACTTACGTGCATTGTTTTGTTCTGTATTCCAGGGCATCTCAGATAAAAGGAAACCTTTGGTATAAATATCTATGTACCTGAATCAACTATTTTCAGCCTTGACTTTTTTTTCACAGGCTTCATGGAAAAAAGGTGTTTGAAAGATTTTTCACTCCCCTCTTTTTTTTTTTTTTTCAAGTGACCTCAAATGGACATGTTTTGCAGGGCATGATTCTCTGGTATGCAGTGCATTTCAATTCATGGGTGTTTGCAGAGAGCTCAGGACTTCTGGTGCTCTTTAACAGTCTGTCACAAAGTAGGGTGAAAATAATATTTTTCTGCTTCTTTGGATGCGTCTCTATAGTTTCAGCCCAAGATTTTCCTTGAAGCTCAATCTAAAACACAGGAGTAATGCTTTTCTCAAGAATAGACCAGGCTGCACCAGTTCTGCCTGTTTTTCTAAAACTATCTTGCAGGAGCCAGTCTGCCTTTTCAACACATACTTTTAAAAGGATGCAAATTGCATCACTTTTTGCATTTATACACAAAGTACTTTGTGCTGAGTATCAGTAAAGTTGCTTCAGCTGTAATAAATGGAGCTACAGCCTAAGCAAGGGCACTGGAAGTTGAGCCCATCCAAGAGTTTATTCTTTTAAGGTACTGCCCCAAAAGCTGTTGCATGACGTTACACCAAACATCCCACACCGAAGTGTGGGAATTCTGTCCCATAAACCAGTTGTTTACCCCCAGTTCTTCACCTTCAGCACTAACAGATCAAAATGGCCAATGAACGTGATTTAATTTCATGGGTCAGTATTTTGAAGGACTGCTTTTGTCAATAGCGGATATCTCTTCTGTAGCAGAAATTGGGCTGCAAGCCTTTCTACAAGGTGTGTTCAGGGAAAGAGTACTTACCCAGCTGTCACTGCAGTCCTAAATGTTCAGCAAACCCATTATTCTTGTTGAATTCAAATAAACAGATAATTGATAGGCAGAGCATAAGAACTGGCGGTATAATTAATGTTATTTCTTCAGTTCCAGCCATACAGGTGCACCATAACTGTAACATTTCTAATTTATACTTCTTTAAATGCTATCTGCTGGTCAGCATGCCTGAAAGTATACTGTAAGTTTAACTTAATTTTGGTCATACCAACCCTTTAGTTTTGTAATCTGATATTTTAAAGGAAATTATAAATGCTCTGTTGAAATGCAACTGTCAGCATGTACAAATGTCAACTAATATTTTCTTTTCCATTTCAAAGTATCTGTTAGGAAAATAAATAATATGGCTTATGTTATCTTCTATAAATGCCTGCATCAGAGTTAAGCTTGTCATAACAACGTTGGTTTCATAGTGCTTGATAATAGTGATTTAGTGTTTCATCTGAACATCTGTGATGTTTATTCATTATTATCCTCACTCTTATGTGCTTTGCTCATGATAACAAGTGAAGAACTTGTTATTCAGCAGTCCCAGTGGTTTAAAATAGTTTATTTTTTTCAAAATTTGTTAATATTTTCTTTTGTTAGTATAAAGTTTAAAGAGAGATAAATATTGAGAAATACTTATAATCTTTGCACATAATCTTCTTACAAGGTGTTCAAGGAAACCTTCAAACCATGTCAATCTGTTAAAAAAAAGGCTCTCAGAAAATTGAACCAAATTTTCATTTACTTTTAACTTGCTGTTCGTTAGATATGCCCGATGCTAAAAAAGCACCTTTGCTACAAATTCAAGCCTTTTTTTGATCTGGACAGAAAAGGTTACAAGTGGGCACTTGTTGACCTTGTTCAGCTTGTTTTTCTGAATAAATAAGTCTGTCTACAGAGTAGATTACCATGGGGATTGGGGGAATAGGTGCTTTTTCTTTGAAACTCTAGAGGAATTGTATTAATCTGGGTCAAATAGAGCAGCTAGTAAGTAGGACCACTTGAATGGACAAGGTATATGCACTGTTTGAAAGTGAGTTGCTTTGGTTTGAGCTACCATATATATAAACTAAAAGAGTCATGTGTGTTGAATTCACAGAAAGCCAAAAGTGAGCAGCTCAAACCCCATTTTTGTATTACTATTTATGATAGAAGAGTAGCAGCACTTTTTGAATTACCTGCATAACTCTTTCTTGCACGGCATCCTAAATTGATCATGTGCTTGAGTAAAATAACGATATCATAACTTATTTGGTAAAGAGCAGCAGAGACAAGTACTAATTATAAATGACTGTGACACACTGACAGGAACCTTTGAAAGGCTGGTGGATGACAATGACACTAACTTTTATTTCTTAACAATTTCTCTGAATAGTAGTAATTTGTACAGAGTAATTCAGATACAATTGAATTTCCTTGAAGATGACACAGAAGCCCTGATTTTGCATTTTTACACATGCAAACATTTTTTAATACTGAAAATAATGTGGTGAGTTCAGTGGCCTACAGGCCTATGTGAAAACCTGGTTCCATATACAAACTTAAATGATAACTCATGGAGCAACACTGAACTAACAGAGGTAGCTGGAGAGACTAGGAAGGTATCAGGAGTTCATCAGAACAGAACTCATTTCAAAGAAGAGGGCAGTTTCAGTGATATGGATATGATGGAAAGAAATTATTTCTAAAATATGCTTTAACTGGGGATGTTCCAGTCAGTAGGATGTGTTGAGATTATCCAGTCTTATATATACGAATATATAAGAGGCTAAACAAAACAGGAGAATTTACCCTGGCTTCTCTATAGGGTTTGCTTCTTAGTTTAACCAAGTCCCTGCACACAGACTTGATGAGGAGGAATGTGATGAGGTATTATACAGTATTCCTAGTCTGAGGTTTCTCTGGCTTCCAGCCAGTGGATCTCCCATTTTATTCTGCTAGCAGAAAAAAACCTGTTTTTTTTCCCAATGTAACCCGCTGCAACTGGCTCAGCCACTGGATCCTATGTCCCTCTCTCTGTGGGGAAATCCAGGTCTTGGTTGATACCTCTGGTTCTTCATGGTAGCCTCAAGGTATAGACCAATGGCTGCAGCTGCTCTTCAGGAACGGAGTGTGGTCTGCATCCATCTGCTCTTCAACAAGGAAACCAGTCATCAAAGCTTTTCCTTGTTCTGACTGCCTCTGCCAAGACTTGCCCTGACAAGAACTCAGAGCATCTCAAGTGAATCCTGAAAATTCTTGAAGGAATCAGCATTTTGGTCAGAAAACATCCTGGTGCCTTTCTCTTTCCAGCCTGGTCTTTCATAATATGTTGTAAAAACCTCCTCACATCTGGGCAGCAGGAAGGTCCAGTGTGGTTGAATTCCAAGCAGTTGTTGCAGGAGGAATTATCTAGTCCAAAATGAAAGTTCTATACAAATATGTCCCAATTGGAGACACTCTATGCAGAGTGGAAATGTCCACTGAATTGGATTTACCCATGCTACAGTCATACGAACTATTCTTCCAAGTATATTCCTGGTATATGTAGTTTAAGAGACAACTTGGTAGCTCAGATAAATAAACTGAGATACTTACATTTCTTAAGAAAATATTTAATTGTTTGCTTAACCGCTTTTAAACCCTTTCCATTTTTTCTCTGAAGAAGAGATACACACAGAATATTGCTTCACTACTACTACTTCATACTGCTCCGATACTCTCACAGGATTAGCTCCAATACTGTTCTGGTGTAAGTCATGTTCTTTTTCTTTCTGCCTTGGTCCTCAAATCCTTTTCTGTGTCACTGCATTCATCTCTGGTAAGGTATGAATGGCTAATTCTCTGCTTCTAAATTCATATGCAGCAATTTTTCTTTGTTTTCAGGAAGACAGACAGACATAGTGGATAGGAAAAATCTGAGATACATCCCCTTTGGATTAAATTATTCAATGTCTCAAATAGATCGTTAGTACTTTCCTTTAATACAGTTTTCTTCTTGTTTAAGCCAGTGTACTATGAGGGATTAAGTATTATTTTTAGTAATGCAGTATTATTGTCCAATTTTTCTTTCTGAATAAAGTTTAACTGGATAGAATTTATGTTAGTAAAAAAATTATAGCATCAAGTGTTCATTAAGGTAGTTAACTGTCAGTGTAAGTCATGAAAATTTTTTAATTTTATTGTCCAATGTTAAATTTGCATGGCAGAATAAATTATGTAGATATTTTTAAAAATAAAGTGTCCTCAGTGTTTTCTCTGGAGGAGAACCGTTCTTGATCTCATCACCATACAGACATTGGATATGTGTTGGGTTGTGTCAAACCTGCTGCAGGTGAGCTATGAACCTCTCCCTTAGGTTTTTGCATTGCCAGAGAGGGCCGTGCAGCTGATGGCCTGTGGGTTGTCCACTGTCCAGCAGTGGACAGCTCTGACTGCCATAAAATTTAGTCATCATCCAACAAGAGATGTTATTCTCCTCTTTTAAAGATATGTGTTACATTTAATACACAATAAATTACATCAGAGAAGACATAATTTTTCTCATAGGGACAGCAAGCTTTTGGTTACCTGGTTTAGGTATTTCCATTAGTCCTTACAGAGTAGATTCACTTCTTTATACAATTATTCATTAACTTAATTGACTTTTGGATTAGTCCATAATAGCCTAATCTTATACTAAAATTTCAGTAGAACGTACTCACTCTATTTCTCTTGGGGATATGTTGTCATTGCCTAGTTATTGCAGTTGTATGGCTTTTTCTGCTGTTTCAAGCCAGATTTACCTATATGCCACAACTACAGTGTGCAATTAAATGCAAGTCTCTGGTTCTTTTGCTGCTTCAGTCCATACCAATTTCTTTGGCTCCTGTGGGAGGAGGATGGTACCTGCTCACATGTGTACCAGAATTTGGAACTATTTCAAAGAAGCTTGTTTTTGTGAAGGGTTGTAGTAGATTTCTTGTCACCTGAAGATTTTGCAGGAAATATGTGACGAATTGTGTTAGAACAAATGTTTATAAGGATATGTTGAAATACCATCGGCTTAAATGACTGAAAATGCCTTATAAAGAGTGCTCATTTGATATATCCATTGAGATGCTGGTGATAGTTTAGGGTAGAAAGTTGACTTTGCAATTTGATGAATTTTATAGTTAGTGTGGGATGACATTTAATTAGGTTAACTGCTTTTTATTGAGGTTACGGTTCTCAGCATTCATTTATCATAGGTTTGTTTTAAGTCTAGTTTCACTATGGAAAGTGTATCTTTGATCAAGGCGCTTAGCCCATCAACAGTATATCTGTTCATTTTGAATTTGATGACAATTAACTTTTCATCAGTCAAGGGTAGATAGTGTGTGAATGCTGTGCTGACGTGTGGCACATGGATTTCTGTGTGGCTGTCCTTGTGTCTTTGTGTGATGATCAGTCTGAAACTCCCAGGAGATCTGCTACTGCCATGGTTAGTTCATGTTTCACATATCCAGAGAGGTTATCAAAACTCTGTCCTTCCTTAGCAGTTTGGGGGTATTTTGACCTTTATTTAATACCATTTGTCCCTCTTCAGTTATATTTACTGAGGTTCTATAATTTGCTTTGGTTATCCTCTTACCTTCTGTTCAAGTCTTCATTTGTTTCCTGCTGTTTGGTCTGGATGAACAGTGGACTATGGCTGTTTACATTTTAATTATGTGATTGCATGGTGTGGCCAAAACCCACAAAGAAGTTAAAACTTACCAACAGAGAAAATAAGATTGCACCTCAAGTCCTGTGTTCAGTTCTGGGCCCCTCAATCCAAGAAAGACATTGAGGTGCTGGAGTGCGTCCAAAGAAGGACAACAAAGCTCGTGAAGGGTCTAGAGGTTAATTCCTATGAGGAACATCTGAGAGTGCTGGGGATGTTTAGCCTGGAGAAAAGGAGGCTCAGGGGTGACGTTATCACTCTCTACAACAGCCTGAAAGGGGATTTTAAAGTTGTGGATCGACCTCTTCTCTCAGGCAGTTAGAGACAGGACAAGAGGACATGGCCTCAAACTGTGCTGGGGGAGGTTCAGGTTGGACATCAGGATGAATTTGTTCCCAGAAAGGGTTGTGAAGCATTGGAAGGGACTGTGCAGGGAGGTGGTGGAGTCACCCTCCCTGGAGGTGTTCAAGAAACAGCTCTGTGGCACTTGGTGCCAGGGTCTAATTGACAAGGTGGTGACCAGACAAAGGTTGGACTTGATGATCTCAGAGGTCTTTTCCAAAGTTAATGATCCTGTGGTTCTGCAAAAAGAGATTAAACAACATGTTATGCAAGTTTGTAATGAGAAAGTGAAATAATTGCTGCAAGGAAGAGGTGAGAAGTGTATCCTATTTCCTCCTTTGTCTGGGGTGGAACAAGAACTGCTCAGAGCATCAGGAATAACAATATTAGCATAAAGTTTCTTGAAGACAATTCTTTTTCCATCTTGAATTATTGGTTTTTTACCAAGATTCATATGTCCGCTGTTCAGATGGAGAAAGAGAGGCTGCAGTAATGGGCTGACAGGAAAATTATAAAATTCATCAAGGATGAATGCTAAAGTCCTGCACCTGAGTGGCAAGTCCTCCCCAGCAGGACTGGAGCTAGCTGGCTGGGGAGCAGCTTTTCCAAAAGGATCTGGAGTTGCTGCTGGAGAGCATGGCATCTTGGCAGAAGTGAGGGCCAGCAGCCTCCTGGGCTGTGGGATCAGCTACACATTCGGGAGGTTGAGGAAAGTGATTGTCTCCTTCTGCTTAACAACACTTGTGAAACCACGTGTAGACACTCATCCTGTTCTGGGCCTAAACGGGAGGGAGCTCAGTAGTGGGCTACCAACCTGGTCAAGGAGGAGCACCTGCCCTGTGAGGCAAGGGCTAATCTGACTGGAGAAAAGGTGACTTTGTGGGGATGCAGCATCAGTCCCCAGCACTTACAGGAGGTGATCAAGAAAACTTCCTAGTGGTACATGGTAAGAGAATAAGAAACAATGATGATGAATTGTGACAGGGAAATCTCAGCTAGATATAAAGGAAAAAAATTTGCTAGGAGGATAATTAAACAGCAGAATAAGATGTCCAGTGAGGTTTTGGGATGTCTGCCCACAGAATTTTCAAAAACCTGGCTGGATTAAGTTAACACCCTGGTCTGAATTCAGTATCAGCCCTTCTTTGACTAGAAGTAAACTTCCAAAGATCCCGTCTAAGTTTTATGTGGAAACTAATAATTTCTGTGGAAAATTGCAGAAACCAACTTGTATTTTTTTGTTTTGTTTTGTTACTTGTGCAAGTCCTTGCTCTCTATTGTGTAGTACAAAAAAGGGGGTTGTAGAAACAGGTAGTTGTCTCCTTCAGGTCTACAAAACTGGGAAGAATATTCTTTTGATCACATATGGTGGTAAAGAGATGGCCAAAGTAAGAATGCTATACTAATGAAGCTGAATATGTTTGAGAATCCAGCAGCTCTGAAGTGGTGCAGAGAATTACCTGTACTTGGCTAGACAGATGTCTAGAGAAAAATTTTCTGGAGAAAAATTGTCAGTCAAATTCTGGACTGTGGCTTGATAGGAGTAGAGGCAGCAGTTATGCTGGTCTGACCGTATCAGTGTTTGGATGAAATTTCAGGGAGAGAAGATAAACTTTGTATTATGTAAGAAGACTGATGGATAAAGAATATCTGTGATGTTTTGAGTCTTTATGACATTTTTGTGAGATCTGTAAAATCCATTTGAATTAATAACTTTTGACCAGTGTAATTTCAAACAGTATGCAGCATTATGTGAAAATTGACTTGGAGAACAAAAATTTGTGTGGATCTCAGAACAAAATTGTTCTTCTGGAAGATAGCTTTAATAACACCTGTTGTTCTTAATGTTAAAATCCACATTTCTATAGATATTCTATTATAAATAGCCAGACAAATATGAGATAACACAAAGAGCACAAGGCACTATGTGTATGCAGAAGAAGAATCAACCTTACAGTATGTGGCAGGTGTACTGGAAAAAAGATATAGGGAATAAGTAAAACATACTTCAGTGGAAGAGAGAAATACATTTTGACACACAAAAGACTATGCTGAAGTCTGGCAAGGCAGAAGGGGTGGGAAATTGATGAAAACATCAGAGATCGAATGGATGGGGGGAAAAGAGATTTTTGTCAAGAGAATGTCTAAGCCATTTTAGGAGAGATAAGGAAGAAGGAATAGAACATCAGTGACTCTATATCCCACAGGATTAAGAGGAGTAAGTAATGCTTTTAGGAGACATATTTTCCAGTAGCTGTATTTTTTTGCTTGCAGTTACGTTTATTTCCCCAGAAATTTTCTGTGACACATAAAGCATATCAGTGAAGATGCTGATGAGGAAATGAGAACGAGAGTTCACTTCCACAGAAATGTAATAGAACTGATGAGTACGAAGTCAGCCATCAAGTCTCAAAGATAAATCTTGAGAGATGCTTAAACCATTCACTACTGACAGCTAGGATGATAGTGAACTTTCAAGGAAGTATTTTGTAGAAAAGTGGAATTGAGTTCTATTTCAGCAGTCATGACTATGTGGTCCTGCTTATTTTTTCTACTAGGAAGTAGTATTTGCATGCATGCAGGAGTCCCAATAATTTCTCAGCTTCGAAGGATATTACAAGTCTATCTGAGGTCCATGTTTTATCTTAAGATGATTCAATAAAATATGCAAATATGTAATTTAAATTGCTGACATGAGTGTAATTACTCATTCCTTCCATGCTGAAGTTGCATTTTCAACCCTATTTAAGGAATTTTACTCTGTTTCAGGCATTTCTTGAACTTACCAATTTTCATCTATACTTGGTCCTATGGCTTGGTCATTCATATGACACGTCTAAGTACTTACATTTTCATCTTTTAAACTAGAATTATCACCAACCTCTGCACAAATGTCTGACTCTGGACGCTGTTTAGCTTTTCAGCAGTGCTTTAAGTCTTTTTTCATGTGTGAGATTTGGCTAGGTCAGATGAGCTCTGACTTCTCATAGATGGGGCCATGAAATACACTTCTTTGCCACACACAAGAGCATAATGCATGGTGCTCTGGAGCAAGCTAGTGTCTGGTTAGATGATCTGTTGGAAAACTTCCCTGGGAACCTTATCTGTTTTGACTGATGTTTTATGAAGGCCAGTCTGATTAAATGTACTATTTTGTTAAACCTGTGAAGCTGTATTGCTGCTAACAAAGTAATCAGTCATGTCTACACTTCAAGGAACATTTTTTCTGAAAGTTGAGAGAAATAATTTTTTTTTTTTAAATTAAGTAATGGAAAATTAATGTTAAATTGTATTATATTTAGACAAAGAACACTGGAGCACAGCCAGTGAATAACAGCTGTCTTATTGCATGTTTCATCATTTAGGTAAGTGTCACTGTGTCACTGCCCTACCCCTGTATTGGTAAAACTCCTGAAACAACTGAAGATCCTCAGCTAAATGAAGTAACACAACTCATCTTACTGTTTTCATTCACATATGTAGGGCAACAAGGAAAAAAGTGTATTTGTTTTAGCTCTTTCAGCACAGAAATGATCTGAAACACTGACTTTCCTCCTTATTTATTAAATAATCATCAGAGTATTCCTTCCCAGTACAGAAGGATCACTATCTATCTCCAAATAAGCAAGACCACTATGCCGGTTGTCTAAACCTCACGGATACCAAGGGCTTGATTGAGTTGCTTCTGCACAGACTTGAAGCATCAGCAGGGATAACTCAGGTTCCCTGCCACGTCTCCGCTTTTCTAGAGGTTTACAGGTTTCTCATGAATCATCCCAGCTTGGAAGACTGGATATCCTTCTGGGTGTTGGATGGGAATAGGAACCTAGGAATGGACAGCTAAATTGATGCTTAGCCATGTTTAAATACTCCCAGTTATGCTATACATGTACTTCTATGTGTAATACGTTGGCATGCATGATGTAAATAGCAGTCAGGACACTTTAACTATATTAATTTATTTTCCAGTTCATTACATAACTTGACAGATGCTAACTGCAACTCAAAACTCACCTGACTGATTTTTGTCATATTTAAAGAAGAACAAAACCCTATGATATTAATGTCTGAAGATGAGCATGTTGCCTGATGTTGAAGAGACTTATTTAGTCCTTAGTCATTTGTGCCCAGGGATTTATTAGTCATGGTAATGTCTCCAATTAGTTGCAGGACAGAGAACATAATAGGGGCACTTTTTGCCTAATTGCTGTTAGCTGTGTACATGCAGTTTACTGCTGAATTTACAAGGTTAGCTGAAGTGTTACAACAAGTGTCTTAAGAAGTAAAATCTCTTTCTTATTTATATAATAATTAGAATCAGAATTAGCACCTGCATTAATAGACATAAAGTAGCACTGTGCCATGGAAAAGAAATGTTTTAATATTTGATGATGTATTTTTGTTCTAAATCATAGTCTCTCCAGACATTGTGAAAAATATGAACCTTGCTGGAACAAATATATTTTACAGTAAATGGAGAGAGGATCAAGTATTATGTTCTGTGTATAGTAAAATAACCTTTAGATGAACTTGGAAAGGAAAAGAATTCCTCTTTAATTAAGTTTGCCTTTCTTTCTGGGGTTGTGAAAGCGATGGGAAAGTGCAACCATTAAAGTGGGAGTGGAATTAATTGACATTAATCTTCATAGATTTCTTAGATTTATTTTAATAGCAAAGAAGTAAAAAGGTCCTCAGCCCAAGTTAACTGTCATTAAATAATTGAATGGCATACCTGAATTTAACATTTTGTTTTCTGGTTTGGAATGAAGTTTTCTGCCTTCTGTCTTTCCTGCTATCCTGTTCCAAACCCTGGAGAAAATGCTGGAGATACACAGGAACTTGGTAAAAGATAAATAGTTTTGATTCATCTTTTTTTCTAAAGTGAATGTTTATTTATAGAACATGGTCTAGCAAGCTCAATTAAATCTGATAACGTGATCTCAACTGATCCTGATGACTGTACATCTGAAGGAATTTCTCTCTTTAAAACAGACTAATTAAAATCTGTTTAGCATGACAAATATTGGTAATTCAGATTCTGTAAGTGAATATGTACACAGTACCTGTCCTGTTGCCTTCACATGACTAGGTTCTCTTTTGAGGGAGCTTTGTACAGCTCCTCCAAAAACAACTGGATTGAAAATTCAATCTGGCGGGTGGTGTGCTCTGCTTCACTGGAGGGCATTGGAAAGACTTCCTATATATTCAGGTCACTTCTTTTTTCCATCCAGCATCAATCCTTCTTACGACAGTCTGGTTGTTGCACATCAGTGACTGTGGTTTAAGAATCAAAACTGTAGAACTGGGTGCCATCAGCATTTCAGAGACATTATAGGCTTTATTACACACTTGGTGATCTTGGGCACATTTTAAAGAAGAATTAAAAAGATTATATTCTGGTAGTGAGATGGGTTACTCTCAGTCAGTCACCTCTGAAAAGGCTGGTAAGATAGGAATAGCGAGAGTAAGAATAGCTGTTTTCACTGTGTAGAACAGCAATAATTCAGGTCTTCCACATTTATTTAAATTATTATCTGATTCATATTGGTTTCTTTTCCGGTTTAGCAAATGGGTTGGTTAGTCACAAGCTCTTGTTGGCCTTGTGTACTAGTATAGAAGTCAACTGTATTTCTTTTCTAGTGTTTGGCACTTTTTTCAGTGTACAGTATTTCCTAGATAAAATCAAATAGTTCCATGTAAATTGTCAGAAATGTGCATTTTAAACCAAGGCTTTTCAGACACTAAGTAAAGAAATGTTGCCTCTAATAAAGGTATCTTCCTAAATGGATTTATTTACTAGTGTCTGGATTTATTTACTAGTGTTGGATGTTGGGATGGAATTTTTCCCTCTCCCCCTGGAACTGCATTAATAGTTATCTGTAAGCTGGCATGGTATACCTATTTATAGTTCAGCATTTTAAGACTGAAGGAGGACCAGAGGTGCTCCAATTAAATAAGACAGGAAGTAAAAAAATGAAAAGTGAAAATTTGAAATGTGTTTGTATTTGCATTTTTTTTCTTGTTAATTTCAAGTTTCTTAAATGTAGTAAATCGTAGAAAAGAGGCAAGTGGAAATCAGGTTGCTCAGAGAAGTTGCGCAGCTTCCATTTTTGGATGTCCGCAAAACCCAACCTGATCAAGCCATGGGCAACCTGCTGTGACCTCAGAGCAAGCCCTGATTTGAGCAGGAGGCTGGACTAGAGAGACCTCTCATGATCTCTTTCCCACGTGATTTTTCCTGTGAATCTATAAATAAAATTAAGGACTCTTTGAAATGTCAAAATATTCAAGTGATTGTGAGTTGAGGTGTTGTGGCTGTAACTCCTATTGGTTTTAGGTGGTGATGGCACGATCTCTTGTACTTTTCATTTTGGCTAAATCTCTGCTGTTCTTAATAGAATTGTGGAAAAAACATTAAAGCACAACAAAATAGTGTCACAATCACTTCAAATTCTCTGCAAACAACTGGGCTGATCTGGAGAGTCAGATGCCCTGTATCTGCAAGGAGGTCTGTTAATTTCCCTGTACTTTCTGCTGTTTATGGGGTGGAAGACACAAAGAAGGTCAGTTTTGTGGTGGTTATGTCTCTTTCCTCGGAGAACTACTTATAAATTAACTTTTAACTCCTCATCATCTTAATGCCTCTGGGAAAAGTCTGGGATTGCCTCTGCACTCTGAGCAACTGTAAGCTAATTTATAAAGTAATTAGATGCCAAATAGTGCAAGCAGATCAT
>VYZQ01032340.1:19085-68661 GCA_013400655.1 Mystacornis crossleyi | reverse complement strand
ATAATATATAAACATATACATTCACATTAATCTTTCTGCCATGAAAAAAAGTTATATTCTTTTCTTCTTTTAATCTAAACAATTAAGTGGGAGACACCCAAATTATCTTGTGACCTGCTGTCTGTTTGTAACATGTTTTTCAACTCCTTTCCTCTCAACTAAACCATTTTAGTTCTTTCAGTCTTTGTCACATGACATTTTCCATGCTTCCAATTATTTTTATTCCATGTCCCTGAACCCCTTCTAAATTGGACACACTCCTCAGAGACAGCTCTAGTTGCTCTATCCCAAAGATCATTCCTGCAGTTTACAAGGTTGGTCCTAGACAGTATTACTAGCACCATGTCCTATCTTTTTTGAATACACATGGGAATATTTCTTTACCATTTTTGTTTTAATTTTTAAAAAATCAGTTTTACTGCCGGTGTACGAGCATGTCTTTCAGGACACCAACCAATCTAGAACTTTCTTTAGCCTGTGAAAAACAGTTTTGAATGTAATGAAATTATTTAGACTTCAGAAAAATATGGCTCTACTCACTGACAACACCAAGACCAAGGAGATGAAAAAAGTTTATGGATGCTGACCTACCTCAAAATCTATCAGCTGCAGGTTGGCAATAAGCGTCACTAGAAGGCCACTGTTGTAGAGCTCTTGTGCCAGCTGGGCCACGATTTCTGTGGGTGGCTCTTTGTCCGTGGTCCCACACAGAATTTCCTTCATTGCTTGCAGAGATTTTGACACTTCCTCCGATGCCTTTCCACCAGCAGATAATGGGGTTTGTTTTAAAAAAAAAGAAACAAGAAAAAAAGGGGGTTCTTTTAAAAGACACGCATTTAAAAAAAAAATGTTTCTAAATGTACTTGCAATGACAATTATTTATTGCAAAATGATTTAATAATTTTAGGCAATCATGGAGGCTGGAGCATCCACACTGTATCCTGCAGGCCTTACACAAGATAAACTCAATTTAAACATGGCATGCCATCACTTACAGATCACAGGCATAAAATAGGGCCAAGATAGCAATTACCAGCCAGTGCCAGTGAGATCCTTTAAAAGGTTTGGAGGCAGGCACAGCCCTGCATAAGCAGCAGCAATTTCACTGCTGCTCCCCTGTCCTCCCCAGTGGGTTCCACGGCACACATGAGGCAAGAGGTGCCAGATGAAGGTACCGAACCTGGCGGCTGCTCCCACCAGAGGGGTGGCTGCTGGGCTGCCCCTGCCATCCACTGCTTCCTGATGGGCTGTCCCAGCTCCTCTGCTGGGAACCCAAATAAATTGTCACAGCCCTGTGGCACTGCTTAACCCGGCAGGCAGCTGAACACCACACGGCCACTTGCTCACTCCCCCTCAGAGGGATGGGGGAAGGAACTGGGGCCAGGAACTAAATTTGTAGGTTGAGATAAAGGCAGCTTAATAGAACAGAAAAGTAAGGAAAAAATAGTAGCAATAACAACAAAAATAATAATAAACAGCTGATGCACAGCACAATTGCTCACCACCTAATGTCCAGCCAGTTCCTGAGCAGCAGTCCCAGGCCAGCTTTCCCCCCAGCATTATATACTGAGCATAATGCCATGTGATATGGAATATCCCTTTGGCCTGCTGGGGTCAGCTGTCCCAGCTGTGTCTCCTTCCACCCTCTTGTGCCCCTCAGCCCACTCGCTGGTGGGGTGGGGTGAAGAGCAGAAAAGGCCTTGACTTAGGGTAAGCACTCCTCAGCAACAACAAAAACATCAGTGTGTCAAATTCATTTTTAACCTAAATCCAAAACACAGCACTGTACCAGCTACTAGGAAAAAAATTAACTCTATCCCAGCCAAAGCTTGACAGCTTCACATTGCCAGCACCTATTTCTCCTCATCAGGTGCGGTTTGAGCCAGCATCTTCCACAAGGGATTTGCTCACTGAGTGCACAGGCACTTCAGTCTCAGGTTGAGAAATTTTAAATTAAACAGTTTGCTTTAGTAAAGTTCCACAGCTGCCACCAAGTGCAGCAAAATAAATCTTTCACATCTTTTGCTCCCACCTATACACCTAGTGTATACTAATTGGGTACCTAACGTAGAGGATGAATCAGGAATTACCTTACAAAGTCTCTTGATCAGCAAGGTTACAACAGGAAAGGAAAGAGACATGCCTGTAAACAGGTAACAGCTTAGCATTCATGCAGTCAGTAGGTTTAAATCAGATGTGAATGATAATACCCCACTTCCCAAGGAAAATGACTACTGGCTGCAGCATGGCAGCTCCGGTTCACGGTCTCCTCAGAGCTTTCCTCCACTTGGAACAAATAAAGACTCCGTGGAGCGAAGAAGTAATTTTTAATGTGTGTGTGTGTGTGCTTTAAATCCCACCTGCTGCAGCCATGGGGCTATGGAGGCAACGGCTCCTTCTGGGTCAGGTTATATTTATTAAACACACGATCTGCAGCAAGGCCGATCGGATTCTTTGGCAGGGAGTGGGAAGGAAGTAAGGAACAGGTTTGAAAGCAAAGCTGAGAATGACAGCAAAGTGCCAGGCAGGATGCTGAATATAGGACAGCATTTCACATCTTTGAAAAAACTTTACTTGAAATTAGCCTTTTGTTAGCATAGCGGGTGAAAAAAAATCAAGACAAACACAGAAAACGCAAGAGTGGTTTGTAAAAGCTAACTGGAAATTAATGGATGTTCAAAGCCAGATCAATAATTTCAATATATCTCTCATATATACTGAAAGAAAAAATGTCATGCTTTCAAATACCACCCCATCAATCTGCAAAAAATAGCCCCACCATGCTCTGAAGAGGCATCTCTCACCTGCTGCTGGTCTCGCAACACTTTCAATCACAGATTTTATACACATTCGTGAATAAAAATGATAGAAGAAACTAGAAGTCCTAAAAAAACCCCAAAACAAAACCAAAACCAAACCTAACCACAGTAAAAAGCCACTTTTACATTGCAGCTGCCTGGAAGATTCAAGCATTGATCTTGCACACCATAAAGGACTGCTCTCCTCCAATCTCTTTGTACCTACTCACAGTTTTCTGCTAGTTCAGATAGGTCAGCATGAGCAGCACGTAAATGAGTGTGACTGTGCGATAACTTCAAACAGTAGAAGTCTTGATGTTCCCTACCATCACTCAGCAGAAAAGCCTATTTTACCTCTAATGTTACTGGTGTGTCACTTGAGATATCCCACAGAGTACAGATGGAATTAACAACAGGGGGGCTATCTTAGAAACTAAAGGTTTAAATCTTTATAGGAGCTAGGGAAATATTTTCATTTCAAAGGAAAAGCCCGTACATTTTTGGCTTTCCACCCTTCTGCTGGGCTGGGTGTGAATATCTCTGGCATTCTGTAGTAAAAAAAAACCCCAAACATTAATAACTTTCCTTTCAAGTATAAGTAGTCCTTTCTGATATACAGAAAAAAGGTCTGAAAGATTCAGCTTTAGGTTTAATTCTCAAAAAAGAGGCCAAAAAGTTAAGTGCTGTGTGACAAAATGAACCAGAACACTGGTGCTGGTGGGCAGAACTGGGCACCACAGCTGCATTTCTCTAATCACCTGTCATCCCATCCACTTGTCTCCTCAGCTTTTCCACATGCAATTTACATTTTGTGTGTCACTTCCTCCCCCTTCATAGCCTCTCCACGGTCTGTGTTTTGACGCACAACTCGCCACCAAAAGTTATTCCCAGTCAAATAAATCTAAGGACCGCTCCTCAGTGCCTATCCCTCACAATGTATCCAGAGGAAAACCATAATCCCGAACACAGATTCTTAAATTAACAGCCTCCATTTTGACATTTCCACTTAATCTCACAGCAATTTTAGAATAATACCTTAAGTACATAAGCACTGTTTCTGGGATGGAAACTTTCTTAAGACTCAGAGAAAAAAACATTCCAAGATCCAAAGACCCAAGATCTGTCCAAAACAAACAACAAAGCACATTTATTCACTCGAACACATGGAAAATACAAGACGACAGAAACATATCTGCATAAGAAGTCAGACCGGTCCTGACCCTCTTTAGGAAAAACTGCAAAAACCGACAAAAAGCCTCAGCAAGACATCCTCCCCGCAATTTCACAAACAGAATTTCAGTGACAAAAAAATAGAAGGGTTTTCCTAGAAGCCCCTAAGTCTATTATGACTTCCATGCTAATTTTTTTTTCCATCAGTGGCAACAACAACAATATCGAAGGGCTGCAACCATCACTCCAGCAGAAGTTGCAGTGCAAAAGAAACAGTTTCATGAAATATCGAAGCATTTCAGCCATTCACCTCAGTCTTGCAATTAGGCACAGTCTTATTTCCAGCAGATTTTCCTTTTATCCTCTAGGCACAAGATCTTTCCATCATGACTGAATTTATGCAATTATATTTAGAGAGGCTGTTGTGAATAGAGGGGGAAAAAGGAGGAAAGGAGAAAACTAAACAGATAATCCTAAACAGAACAGCTTATACATATTACATACAGATGTCAAAAGCAGGACTTTGGACAGCCAAAACTTGCAAGTAGGGACAAAAAAGCAAGGGTGAAATGCAAGCTGATTCCCAGCACACACATGAGTTTAGTGTTTGCACTGCTGTCCCTGCACAGATGTCAGGGTCTCAACCTCCTAAGCCAAATTCCTGGTCTTTCGAACAAGTCTCTTTCCCACCAGAACTGACTCTGCATCCACAGAGTGTAGTTTATAGTGATGGGCAACCCATAAGAGGTTTTTGGGTCCATTTTGAAAGACAGGATTTTGTGTCAATGTTGAAATCTTTTATTGTTAACCCTACTGGACTAGATGATCTACAGTAGCCTTGGAGATGGAAAACAGACAGCATAGATAAGCCTGCATAACTTCTCTGTGTTGAATTATAAACATGTTCAACATCCCCTCCTCAGAAAGCTGAATTTTTGTCAGCATTTATGTGTCTTTCTAAACATACCAACAGCTTCACCCAGTGTTGGAAATTTTATAAGTTGAAGATTCTTGTCTCAGTTTATTTTCCTCACAGATCAAAGTTTTCTCACTGTTGACTTCATGGGAATATAACACAAAGAAAGGAGCTTATGGAGAAATGATTCCCTGAAATTCTATATGAAAAAAATCTTCCCTGAAAGACTGATTGATCTTCATGTGTGGGATAGGATGCGGAGAGGAGAGCCATAAAACTACGGCAAATAGGGCCATACAGCTTCTGTCTGTGTACCTAGCACATTTCCAGGTTGAAAATCTCTCTATAAACTTTGCTTTCTTGCACAGCAGCAGACAGTGACACACAGAGATGCCTGCCAGCGTGATGTTAACTACTCCAATGTGTGATTCAGTGATCTGCCAGTACTCCATGCTATATATTGTAACTAAAAGCATAAAGCTCCTTGATTTGGTCTCATCTGGTTTAAAAATATTCTCACTGTGTGATTCAAACCTATTTTTCTCCTAAAAAAACAGTGTCAATGCACCTCTCTCTACATGTAACTGTAAGGATTCCCAAGAAAAGCCATTAGCAGAATCTGAATCCAACAACCAACCATGTAACTTCAGGATCACCCCAACTGACTTATTCTTGATGCGATTTCATGCTAAATGGACCTACAGGGCCAAATTGTGGATATTTTGGATCAGGAGGCCTGAAGTCTGTCATTTAGTAAAACATTATGGACTAGTACTCAAGGAAGCTGGCAAAGACAACTTGGCCAAGCAAGCACAACAGGGAAACGCCTTTTAAAAGGATGTATGATTAAATGGAGAAGACAGGTTTGCCCCACCTGGACATAAATTCCTTTCCCACTGTTAATCTTGCACTTAAGACAGAACTAAAAGTTCTAAGGTCCTTAAAAAATAAAAAAAAACAGAAGACACAGGTTTAAACTCTTGGCACCAGAATCTGATAGTATCTGGAGTTTCTCCCACATCTAGAGCAGTAACAGGCCTTAGCAGAACAGGGAAGCTGAAACATGAAACGCTCCACAAAACCCCAGGACACGCAGAGCTAGGGGGAAGGGGTGCCAAACCCTTCTTATCTCATTCCCTCGGTTTCAGTGTGCAGCAATGAAATGGAAGGCAATTTTGCAACTGGCTCTGGCAGCTGCAGAATTGCATCCACGGGTATTCACTTTCCCGGCAGTCACGCAACTGTTCTTCCATGCAAATGCACACGGAATCCTCCGCATGCACCTCGTCTCACACACCAGTCCCCAGAGCTTTATCGACGCAGCAGCCAGCAAGGTGAACAGCAGCCAGGAATGGCTTCCTTGTTGCTATGTAAAAAAGCAGAATTTATTGATAGAAGTATTTGTTCCAGGTATCTTGAAGTCTTTTAATTGTAGCCTTAATAAAATGCTGCTCTCCTGACCCTTCTGAACAGCACCAAATTTGTTACAGCACATGGAGATGAAAGAGAGGACAGATTACAGTGACCCATCTGAACGAGCAGTCTTGTTAGGTAGATTTAAGTGAAAGGGGCAGAAGTGCAACACTTCAGGTTATTTTACATCTCGCTTCACTTTGCTTCTGAACATTGACTAAAGGCACTGCAGTCTGCAGTTCTGCCCGACAGAAAGCACTCAGCACAGTGCTCTGAACCTGCTCTAATACATTTGGGTTCATTTTCCACAATAAACCCGTGTCTTGGATCAGCTACACCAGAAACTACAAATCTTTCAGCCCATCTAGCCCACAAGCGAAGATTAGACCAAGTTTCAACCAACCTCAGATCCGTTTGCTGCACTAAATTACAAGCCTGTGACACTTGGAAGACTTTTGCTGCAGGGCAGGTTCAGAAAATGTTACCAAACCTGTAGGCACTGCAGATGGCACCGAGTCAGGCTGCCGCACCCAAAGGTGTTTGGTTAGCAGCAAGAGCGTGATGTGCTCAAGGACGTCCTTCAGTGACAAACTGGATGCCACCTGCACTGCTTTGTGCTGACTAGGCTCAGCAGCTGAACACAAGGCTTTGAGAAGCCAGGATGTCACACCCCTTTTTTTTGTGAGGTGGGTCAGGCACCCTTTCTATCAATATTCCTTTACAATATCCATCAACAAAAGAGACGGCGACGCATCAGTAATAAATGAGGCAGTGTGACCAGAGTGTCACATGCTGTCCATTCTTCCTCAGGTTCAACAGATACGACCTCTTGGTACCACGGCTTCTCTTCTCTTCATCCCTATTGACGTGAATCCTCCAAATGCTGTAGGAGTTAGTGCCAGAAAGAAGGAAGAGAGTCTAAGCTTTGATGGCTTCCTTTCCTAGGTATTTAAATACTTTCCTGCTTTTCTAGTTAATTCCAGAGTGGGCATTCCTCATTAAATTCAATGACTGATTGGTTCTACGTGACTGAGATTAAATTGTAATGACATTTATACAATACTGTAATAAAACTTAATTAATTGTTCTTCACCACATCAAAGCACAAACAGGATGTTAGCAGTTGTATATGCTCCAAGAACACCTTATTTTATTTCAGATGCTGGAAGAGAGGAGGATTGTCGATGAAGAAGATTTTATTCCACTTCTTCAGCTCTGTCTCACCCTACTTAATCTCCCAAATATTGCATTAAATTTGCCAGTGCTGCAACCCCTTCTTTAAAATAGATATTGTTTTAAAAAATTTGTAAAAACAAGGTGTTAGAAAGAGCACTTCAGAGGAAAAGGAGCCAGATCTGCTGGCACTTCTTAACCTGTGGTCTATCAACCATAAGAATGCAGCTGAGAAAATGGCAAAGCTTTAAGCACGCATATATCCATGCAAGCAAACAAACAAAAAAACCCACACATAAAATAAAAGTAGGCACCAAACATCAAAACCTAGCCTATTTTTCAGCTGGGAGTGTTTAAGAAGAATTTAGAAACACTATGGCAACACTACACACATTAATAGTTTTTAAAAATTAGACACATGGAGAAAGTGGGTCAAATTCAATCCTCATCTAAGGAGACAGTAGTTAAAGCTTCATTGGTACTACTCTATGAGTAACAAAAATTATCACGAAGAAAGAGTGCAAACCTCTGTATATTATGTGTGTACATGGAAATGCCTCAGAAAAGATGTAGAATTTCCTTTACACTTACAACTGGCTTCTCTGCATCCTGTCTATCAAGTTAGACCCTCCACCATCTTCCCATTACTCGAGAAGTCTTAACTGCTCTGCTGTAAAGTTCCCTCTACCTGTGTACTGCATAGCTTGGCAGGAATGATCCTTTCTGCATTATTTAAAAAGATCCCCTCCAAGACACAGATGGTTCCTGCTGAAAGTTGCACAAAGACGTAAAAAAGCATCAAGCTCCTCTCTGTCTGACCTTGTGCCCTCCTGGCTGCCCATGGCATCTTCACCTCATACTTAGGATTTCTCAGCTGGGAAAGGAAAGGAGGTTCTCTGCTAGCCCTGCAGTTAATTCAGGCTTTGCCCCAATTCTCTGCCAATTCTGGCTGTATTACCAGCTTTTAGATGTCTCAACCCACATACCACACTGGCTGCACGACAATAACAGCTTAATTGTCACAGGATAAATCTTGTTTAAGCATCTGAAGCAAGTCCTAGTTGGAAACTACTTTGCACACAAAATCAGGGATGCTTTGGAGTTGTATCCTGGAAGTGCTGGGAACCTTGGTTGTATGGTGAGGCATAACAGTACTCCTCTAGTTCTTACAGCAGACTAGGAGCTAGAAATCTGAAAAATTGGACAGCCCTGAGTCACAAACTTGTCTGGTCACAGGGCCACAGGGTCCAAACCCAGCTCTGAGACATCCGGGGTCCTTGGCTCTTGCAGTAGCTAAATACTTAGGCACTTTCATGAAAGTTTGACAAATTTCTTCTCCCTTTGGAAATCAAATTGGAGGTAAAATTTAAAACCTTGCTATGTTTTGAAGAGCACAGAGTACAGTACTGTGCTTCGTTTTTATTTGCTTTTGTTTTCAGTCAAATTTCTCTAACCATATCCATGAAAAGATGTTACTCATTAGCCTTCTTGAGTATCTTTTGAACATCTGTGGGTCACTGAAAGTCTTCCCATTGTCTTTTCTTCTTCAAGTCAAACTACAAACAACACTTAGAAATGCTGTTATTACATTCACAAACCTAAATGGATAGCGGCAGGTGTGACTGGGCTGATTGGTTTTGCAAGAACTGTTTTTCCTGACAGTTTTTAAAGTTTATCATCATCTCAGTACTAAAGGTAGTCCTTAGGATTTATTTCTATAAACTCGGAAGAATAAATTTAGCTATTTTCTTTAACAGCTATTTATTTCAGGACAGCTCAGTGGAACACTTTAGATGAAAGGCAGAATTACCAAGGAGTCTCAAATCTTTCCTTCTACAAGGAAAAGGGCCCTGTGTGCTTCCTTGACACCACAGCACAAAGTCCTGAGTCAACAGTCTACATAAGCTTATACTGGTCCAAAAAAAGGCTTTCCTCACCTGCTGCCTCACTGTTAAGGGACTGCCTTGTTCCCCTCTCTCCTCTCCCCCGATCACTCGCATTCCCCCCAGGAACAGCCTCCACCCCATAGCAATGAAGTACATAAAAACTAAGTGAAAACCAGCTTCCTCCTGTAAAATAAGCACCATTAAGTTCATGAGCTGTTTCCATTCTAGTATGCCAGGGGAACACTCCGTATCTTTTGCTCTGTGAGGAAAACACACACCAGCTGTTCTGACTTGTACGAAAAATTTACATTGAGCACACCATTTTCTAAGAAGTCTGAATTTCTCTTTGTCACTGACACCCAAATAAACAAACCAGCTCAAAGCCAAAAATTCTCAAAACCACAACCCAGAGGAGTCATGCTGCAAAGCAAATCGAAAAGAAACCCAAGTCTGGAGCTTCTGCTTTGAATGTCTTCTTTAATCAGGCTCCAAAGGATGAATTCAGCAGGGAAGAACAGATTCTGTTGGTTTCTTTAGTTACTTATTTTATGTTTCAGTTCAGAGTCAAATTCTCTCAGTTTTCAGGTTACTGAAGGTATTTCAGAATGAAACATCAAATACCAGAGACCTCCTGGAAATGCATGGGACTTACCATACATAATTAACACACTCTGAACTGCTTTGAACCAAAAAGTTTCAAGAGGATTTCACGAGGGGTGCAAAGGGCTCCATGCCTACCTTTTGGGTTGGGTTTGTTTTCCTACAGCTTCCTGCACAAGGTGGGAGAAGCACAACACGCACACATGCAAACATCAGCTCCAGGAAAAATACATTAGTGTAAATTATCAGCTATTTCTGCTTCCACTGACAGTCAGTTTTAACTTAAAATTGGTCTGCCGTTAATTAAAACCATATACTTCTACTACAGCAATGGTATAGAGGGCCAGAGTCTCAGATGCAAAAAATTTTTTAAAAAAATTATTTCATGCAAGCACAGATTCCTAATCTTGAGCATTTTGTGTTCTGGGATGCGTCTTATCAAGTGGTCGCTGGAAAAGCAGCAGAAGTAAGTCAGTGTCATGGAATTAGAAGAGAGCAGTAATATTAGCAAAAGCCTAGCACTATAAATAGAAAATGAGTAGCTGAGCTCTTTTTGGAAGCACTAGCACCCAGAACATTAGAAAGGATGGGCAGTGTGAGATCTCTTCTATACACATCTGTACACACACAGGTTTCTGCAAGGTTCATCAGAAGTAGAGTTTTTTCTCTGTGGGTACCTACACATTAATTGGCAACCTCATTTGTAATCCTGCTAAAACCATTAGCAGTACAATAATTTTCACGCATCCTTCCAAGCTGTTTTGCTAGATTCATTACTGTTTGAAAAAGTGGGAAATCACCCCTGGTTTTGGCTGAGGCTCCTGGATCTCAGCGTTTTCTGTTTGACACCCAGATCGGATATATTTTCTTTATGCAAAAAAGCCCCCCGGTTGCAGCAGAGCCATTCAAACACACAGCTACTTCCATGGGCAAGCACTCGCAGAATCAGGGCAGTGAGAAAACACAATTCTACTCCTTTCATTCTACTCTTCTCCCAGCATAAAAACCTTACGGATCTCCTACAGCATTACCTCATACCTTGTCTGTTTTTTTTTCTTGTTTTTCCAATATGGCCATGTTTTCTTTCAGAACCTTCACGATCTCAGCAGGATTTTTGTGCGATTTACTAAACAAAGGCATGGTCTTTCTTCACCTCGATTTCTTCCTTCAGGATAGAAGAGGACTGCCTTAAATAAAACAACAAACAAAACCAGCTTTTAGAGTTTATACAAAACACAATAAAAACACACAAAGACATTATGAACAAGAAAAGGTTGTGCCTCAGGCACTACATTTTGCTTCAGCCACTCAGTGGAGCAAGAAAAGTTCTCATGTGTAGATACTGCAAGTTCATCGAGGATTGACAAGCCACCATTAGAATATGAAAAGCAACTACTCAGCACCTGGACAGGAGCTGGATGCTTCCTGAAGGAAGCTCTGACCCACAGTTCAGCACTCCAGAGAGTCCATGCCTATGTCCAGTGTACTTTGGACATTGCACATCTGGCAGGCTCCATTAGATTTCACACAGGGGGTCCTGTCAGACTTCACCAGCTCCATCACAATGCAGAAAACCAACTGTAGACACCAGCACACCAAAAGCACCTTTGGTTAGAGATTTGCAATTAGAGTCCCAGCTTCTCTGCCATCTCTCCTTCTTCTTCAGCTGCTTTGCTTTTTCAGCCTAGGGGACCTCGAGAGGAAGCAGTTTAAGCTATCCCACAAGTCTGACAGACTTCAAGAATCTGTGGATCAGATCGCACTTGTATAGAACATTGCTTGAATTAAATAAGGAACAGAGGATCAGGCCCAAATATGAACACAAATGTTTTTATGACATTTAAATGAAAGACTGAGCATTTTAATGAAAATGGATTGTTTGTTTAATTTGAAACATTCTTCCGCTGTATGGTCAGAAAGGCAAATACCACATCACTGTATTTATATATGAAAGAAACCAAGTAGCTCAATTTTGGATCTTACAAAGCCTTAGGCTGTGAATTCTTATGGGTTTTGCTGAGGGTCCAATACAAAGACTACTGAAGTCAGTGACTGACTACAGATGGGAATATGTTCTAGTTAGAAGCTCAGCACTGTTCTGGACTGAATTCCAATTTGTACAATAACAAAAAAGAGGTAAAAGGAAAAAAAAAAGAACAAAAGCAAAAATAATCTCAAACTTTCATCTCCTTCCACAACAAAAGAAAAACATCACAATTCCTCCACACACACATTTGCAAAATTCATTGTGAAAACATAAATACACACACACACCACTTCAATTCCATTACTCTCCAACATTTACAATTAAAAACCAGCTTTATACAAGAGGTTTCAAAGGAGAGAATTACACTAGCACAACACACACAGCATAAAGAGGAAAACCCAGTGGTCCCAAAGAACCAACTCCTCTCGTGCTTCGTTGTTACTATGGGCATGCTACAGAGTTCATCAGGAAATATGATCCTATTCGAGCTATCCGTGTGTTACTAATCCCCAAATATCCTATGGAATTAATACCCAGATTAGACATACATTCTATTGCAGCTATAAATAGTAACCATATAAAACAGCCAAGTAAAAAATTCAAACTTTAAAAGCAAAATCTATACAGCCTCTGTCCTAACATCTTACTGAAAACATTTCAAAACTTTTTTGCAGATTATCTTTACAGGAAGAATTTCTATGACACACATGAAGTATTTTTAAATGTCTTATTTAAATGTCTTACTTAATATTTTTAAATGTCTTTTATATAAAAGTTCTTTTATAGTGTCCAAAGTAGGTGAGTTTGCATATAGCTTCTAATTTGTTGCTAGGTCAGTTTTAGAGGGATATTTTCACATTCAGTGTCTGAAACCTCACCACTTTCAAGTTCCCATTTTCAAGCTCCTCACAGTCCTGTTGCAACTCATTTTCTTTCTCCAGTTTTGGCTACATAACCTTCACTCCTTAGCTGAGCTCCCAACTGCACAGTCCTGCCTCAGCCTGACAAGGTGCACTGTTGAAACCTGGGTGTACTAACAATGCACCCTTTGGGGCACATTCAGCTACACACCAGCACTGGAAAATCCTGTGATGTCAGGATTACACAATAAAGTTGTTTAGATGCTGCTAGCAAGCGCCAAGCACTCTGTAATCCCACATGTGCTGCAAATAGATTAATAATTCACAATACACTCTGAGAAGGACCTGATTCTGCATGTTTTTATTATCCTGAAGGCATGGCATGAGGATGTGATGATGCAAGAGAGAGAGAGTCTGAAAGCAGGAGCTTAACAGGCAAGTTACATTTCAGAAAAGAAGTATTTCCATCCAGGGTGGGGTAAGTATATTCAGATTGCTAAAGTCATCCCTTCATCTTTTCTTCTCAGAAGTCTTCACACAAGGAAAAGCAAAGGGGGAGATAAACTGATCTTTTAAATTAAATACTCATGAGCTAGAGGTCCTGAGATTTTTAAAAAAAGAAGTTCACATTTCTAACTGAAATGCTGACAGTAAACTATTATTTCCTCCCAAAAAGTAACTGACATGGCTGTCTAGAGTAGGGTGTTTGTATTTAAAATAACCACTAATTTTGCCATAGAACCAGCACTTTTCCACTGCATAGTTCCACTATCACCAGCAAGTCACCACAGCACTGCTCGGTGATAAAATATCATTTTTTTCACTATATACCCTACCAGTATCTTAATCACAACAGCAAAAGCACCAATAATAGGGCAGTAAGGGACTCCAGAAACTGTTTAAGTCATCGCTCTGTTGAACAGAGCCAAGTCTCTGCATTACTTCATTATGTGCAAAGTCTTATCTACAAAGCAAAGCCTCTGCTATATGCAAGTGGAGGGAGGCAGAGAGTAAAGGGGGAAGAGCCCCAGATGTGCATGACATAATATTTTTGGATTTATCCCTTCTCAGGATACGTTTTTTAACCTGGCAAAAGATGATCCATCACTTCAGAAAATACGTACTGGCAGCTGCAGGCTATGGTCCCTTTTGGTTCTCCGTGCAGGAATCTTCTAGGGGGACATGTGCTATTCACAATTACAGGGAGAAGCAAATGGGGGGCAGGTCAGTCTGCTGAGATTTGGGAGTTGTACTCCTTAGTCTTATGGCTGGCTATCCCATACGGCAAGCGGAGAAACAAGGACTCCTCTCCTCCGGCTTTACTCCTCACGACTGGATTTTCAAGAATCAAAGAAATCACAAGCTCTTATTATAGAAGCTTTTATCACAGCTGGGCATTTCTGTCCTGTCCTCCTCTTTGTATCAGCTCTCAGCTCTCCAAGCTTTTCCTTGGAAGGTCTTCTGTTCAGTAGAGGCACTAATTTGGTTTAGAGGCCCTATTCTTTACATCATTTATTTTCAGTCTATTTTTTGGAACTTGGTGTTTTCCAGGCATCGACTCTTATGTCAAGGTTGCTTGAAATTTCACCGTAAGTTCAAAAGTTACCATGAGAAGAGAATTAGGATGAGAAATGGACAGTGTGACCACATAAGCTTCATTTTCTCGAGAAACCAGTCTGAAAATAACTGAAAAACAAAGATGAGTTTTCAATTGAAAAGAATGCAATGCAGGCTCACCAAAGGTAGCTCACACTACAATCCCTTATAAATATATTTTTAAACAGAGAAAACACAGTAGAATCCATGCATCTAACATGGAAATGCACTAATTTGAATGTAGGACAAAAAAATACTTGAAGAAGAAAATTATCGTGTCATCTGACTGAGAGGGGAAAAGCAATCTGTGGATGGGATCATATTTACAGAGGCATAGGAATTAAGAGCCTATCCAAAAATTTTGGTGACTCAAAATAGAAAGATATTATCAACACATAACAGGATTGGAATATCACTACCTGAGAAACTGGATAGAGTCAAGAACCACAATAATAAAAATGGGATAAAAGTTAAGAGTAGAAAGTATCAGATAATGCCGGATGGTAGATGAGACACAGCTTGCAGATGTTCCAGATCCCTGGAAATACTCAAGATCAGATTGGAGAGGACTCTGAGCAACCTGATCTAGTTGAAGACATCCATGACACGGGGAATTGGACTAGATGACCTTGAAAGGTTCCTTCCAACCCAAGCCATTCTATGAATATCTTCTTCAAGCTGAGGACTTACCATGAGAAAAGATAAAAACAAGCAGCCGGTCACATACACAGACACACACGTATTTTACAGACGTGAGAAAGACAGACACAAATCTGTGATGAACCACAAAAATAATGGTCAGTAGAAATAAAAAGGTATTTATGTCTTTGTACAAAGTCTTGATAGATCTTCATACAAACACTGTACACAGCCCTGAACACCCACAGTCAAGTCAAATCAACAGAGGTTAGAGTGGGTGGAGAGAAGCACACTGGATGGCCAGAAAAATGGGAAGACCAGCATGTCTTGGAGGCTAAAAGTGGTCACCTTCATAAGTTTAGAGTAAAAATATAGGAAAGCTGAAAAACTTATTTCAGCATAAATAACAATAACACTTTATTTATGCAGAAGCAAATGGCTATAAACTGCTGATGAATAAACTTCAGCTGAAAATGTAAAGGTTTCCACCCATTGGAGCTTTGAGGTTTTGAAATGACCTACTCTACCAGGCACACTACAGAGCATCTGTTCATAAATTTTTGACACTGCTGTTTGGCAGCAAGTGACAGGACTGAAAGAACCTCTTTCTTTCTTACTTTCTAAGAAAATTTTTTCCATCTAATGGTTATTCAACATATGTTTTCATAACATCAGAAATGGATTGTGGACACTCCTGAATTCATAACGAAGAACCAGCCAATTTGTCAAACATTTAGTTTTGATAATGTTATTTCACTGGTGCTCTTGAGAGGAGCTTATGAGACCAAGGAAAGAAACAGCTGTTCTTAGCAGACCAACTCTCCTGGTCTCAGAGGTTGTCTCTCCCAGTCAGGAGGAAAATGCCTCGGCAGTGCTGTAGGATGAACTGAGGTTTCCTAAGCCTGCTCTTTCCATCAGCATGAACATGACATTTCAGACACCATTTCAATTGGAGTGTCCAGCACATTTTGGGAACTCTACTTTTACAAAAATACTTTCAGGGAATATCATTACATCTTTGTTTGGGAGAAAAAAAATGGCACTGATTTTATATTAGATAAGCCACAGAAACACCAAAAGGCAATATTAAAGAACCACTTTCTAAATGTCAGCCTGTTTCTGTTCAAGTCAGGAAAAGAAAAAAAAACCCACACACAAGCAGTGAATTGAATCCAGAGATGGATGTGGTTTACAAGACATGAGTCTTAGGGTATTCAGTAGCCTGTCAAAGTTAACATCCCTTCCTATTCAGGGCATACCATCTCTCAGAGGTCTCCAACTCTACACACATTTAACCAAGATGGAAAACACCATTTCAAAAAACCTATCTACCTACTTTTATTCTGTCTCCTCTGCAAAAAGGGAAGCTGAAACACAGAGACATTACAAGACTTAACCAAGGCCATGTAAAAAAAATCAGTGGCTGTGTCAGGAATGCAACCTAGATCATCTGACAACAAAGCCTACACTTTATCAGGCTTCAAAATACCTCTTCTGCCAGCTTATCTTCTCATAAAGAGAACATACAAAAAAATTTTAACACAGCTATAAAGCACAGAACGAGATCTAGCTCTGATTATAGGCACTCTCCAGTTTCTTTGCTTTTAAGTCATATACTTCCTCAAAAGATTATAGTGCAACTGAACTTGTAAGCACAATGAAGGAAAAATGCACATAGCACCACCACTCTGCTCAGCAGCCCACCCCACTATGAAGTGACTCAGTAAAGAAGCTCTGCAACAAAGACTTCCTCCTGCCCATGAAAGCAAGAATGGAAGAGAGCGTGTGAGCCCATCGGTGCACTCTATGCAGGTGCTCCTCCAGATAAAACATTTGGTCTTGAAAAATAAATGAGCAAAAATTTTCTTTCCCATCGAGTATCAGACACTTGCCTTGCCTTAGCTCCCAATCTTCATCAAGTTATTGATCAGAATCAAAACATTTCAATAACACATACTGTGTGAGAGTTTCTGGAATGGAAAAAAAGACCTTCATTTCCCATTCACTGCAGTGTGCCCATGGCCCATATATTTGGGTTCTGAGTTAGACAATATAATGAAGAAACAGGACCCATATATTTGGGTCCTGTTTCTTCATCATTTTGTCTAATTCAGTCTCTACATAATGGAAGAGGTCCTCATTTCTCCCTGCTGCCATATTTGGGGAAGTTGTTGCAGTGACAGAGCAACGTACTCAAACCAGGAGATGGAAGCCCCATGTATGAGGAGCACCTGGAGAAGCCCAGTTTGTCCTTTGACCCTCCCCAGCGCAGTCCCCTCACACAACACACATTTTATTTGATGCACAGAAGGAATCAGGGCTATGGAACAAACAACTTCTCTGCAAATTCTCAATCAGTTGCAGATTTTGGAAGGTGCATTGCAAATGAGACAGAAGATAACAGAAGACGGGACAGTTTAATGGTTAGGGTGAATGAATGCCATCTCTGCTTGGCAACAAAATTTTTCCAAAATCTCAAGAATTTACTCATGGTAAGCTTTGATGTTGGATACTTGTTGCATTACCTGAAATGAAGATGGAGATTACCTGAAACTTCACCTGAACACACCAAACATCACAGTAATGCCTACCGTTGCCACAAATGTCATTTTTTAAGCAGACGGCAAGCATCCTAAAGATCAGACATGGAAAAGAAGGCGGCAGCTCTGCCCTTAATCTGATCACCTCTACAGAATGAGAATAATAATATCACATAGTTGTTCAATACTGTTATGAAACTGAAGGCACTCATGGTGATGCCCCACTCAAGTGCTGTGGTGCAGGTCTATGGAAGCACTCAAAGAAATTAGTATATCTTTCTAATTGAGTTCTTGAGTGCCAATTTAATTTAAAAAAAAAAAATCCCTCCATATATAGTCTTTCAGCAAACACAGGGGATAAAATGAAACACTGAAAAGCAATCTGGCCACTGAGGCAACATTGTTAAATGCTTTGTTCAGTGACGGTGACACCCTGCTCCACATGTATTCACATCCCTACAGCCTCTGTGGGAGCCATCCAGCTGTTGCAGGGCCACATGGTGAGCCAGGTCAAGGAAGTGACCCAGGTTAACAAAAAATAGCCTGGTGGGGAAAAAAAAAGTCACACAGGTTTCCAGTCCGGTTCTGCCCAGATACAGTCTAGAGCTGTACCAGCACAAGAGGGGAAGAAGGGGATGGAAGGAGGGTACAGAGACAGGGCTGCTGAAGCAGACACTGCAGCTCAGATATTCACCAACCAAACCCAGAATAAAGCAGTGATGGTCATAAAGGGAGTACAAATATGTGGTAATACAAAATACTAATCATAGAATAGTTTGGGTTGGAAGGGACCATAAAGATCATCTGGCTCCAACCCCCCTGCCTTGAGCAGGGACACTGTCCACTAGACCAGGTTGCTCAGAGCCCCATCCATCCTGGCCTTGAACACTTCCAGGGATGGGGCATCCACAGCTTCTGTGGGCAACCTCTGCCAGTCTCACCACCCTCACCATAAAAAATTTCTGTTTAATATCTAATCTAAATCTATCATGAGTAGGGTACAGAGAACAGAATTGAAGTTAAGGGCATTTTAGGTGTTTGACTTTGCTACCTTGTGTCCTTCTATTGGAAGTCCTGTGTTTTCACATCAACTACTACTATTATTATTATTATTATTATTATTGTTGTTGTTATATTTATGTTTATTACAAAACAGCATTTGCACACTGCAGTGCCAGGTAACATTCAGATTCTAAACTCATGCAGAAGTGGCATCCTGTGGCACCATACTCACACTAGCATCATTCATCTCTCTATCTCAGGATCACACAGGCTCTCCCAATCATGCTAATGAACTAGCTAGAAGTGGTAGGTTATTACTTCATGTTCAAAAAAACTAGAAAGACACGAAACCAGAGGTTTTACAGCCAGGAAATCTGCAGGACTGATGAGTCAAGAATATTTAAGATACCAATTTGCATTTGCTACCACAGAGGTCTTTCAAACCTAAAAGATTAAGAATTCAATTCCATGCCTAACTGTAGTCCATAGCAAAACTCCCACAAACTCAGTCACGAAGAAAGAGGTCTCTTAACTAATGTCTCTGAAGTACACACAATTCTATCAGAAGAGCGCTTAACAGCTTTTCAACTACTTAAGTAAAAGGGAAACGAAGTTAAATATCCATTTCTAGTAGGAATACTAACTGTAGATATAATGGAAATTGGTAACATAATTTAAATAACACAGGCAGCAGCCAAGAGGGAATAGGACTTCCTCTAAACCTATTTTTGCCTTTGGTCCACTATTACTGAACTTACCTCTCTACGCAGCATTCACTTGATCTAGTTCGTAGCAAGCCTGCTGTGTTACTTTCAAAACCTTTGTAACGGATTAAAACAATTTTCTATAGTAGTAATTTCACTTTACTACTAATATTAGCCCAAGAAAGAGCCTTTGCTTTTAAGAAAAACCCCGATTTCCCTTAAGCGCAATTCAAGTTGTGCCTGATAAAGACTTCATGAATCGCCCATGGCACAGAATCAGCATTTCCAGCGGACAAGACCTATGGGCTACAAACGAGGAGCTGGCTCATTTACGTACGCCGTTCCTTGTGGCAGTTCACACGCACGCTCATCTTCCTTTCATCTCCTTCCCCCGGCTTATGCAAGTGGCCACGCTCTCATTCCTCTGCATCTCAAGAGCCAGTCCGCAGCTGCAGGCAGCCCGCGGAGAGGAGCAAGAGAAATGATATATTGCAGATAATTTATTTTTGGAAACCACACTGTAAATAAAGCCATTTCCAGAGATATTCCATGGACACGGAGTGCTTGGTCGCAGAGCCAGCGCCTTATGTAACAGGAGGAGTATTGTTTAGGGTTGCCTGCATTAAAGAGCCACTCCTGGTAACACAGTTTACAAAGCTATAAAAAGCTACCAGCGTAACTATCGAGAACAAACAGGCAAGCGGTTTATTACCAGAAGGTTGGTGCTAACTGGAAAAAAAGGAAAGTTTCATTAAATCACCTAACTTTCCGTCACTCGGAGGACATCACCTCGGCTGACACTTACTGTGAGTGCAAAGGTGGGGGCTCCTAGGCAGCCCAGCGCAGCCCCATGGCCAGGTGCTGAAGACAGCTCTGCCGCCTCCCCGCAGCCCACGCCGCCAGCAGCCGCCCTCAGTGATCTGCCATTTAATTCCGCTTTCCTCCCCGCCGCCGATCACCGACAAGTGGCAGAGAACGGGGATCCCGCGATCCGGCCTCCCGCTCTTCTCCTGCCGAGCGACAGTCAGCCCCTGGAAAAGCGTGAGCAGAAAGGATCACTTGGACATGCACAGGCGCTCACAAGCAGCTGTAAATTTCCACTCCCCGCTGCCTGCGGCTGGACTCCCGGCTCCTCGCTGCTCCTGCTCCGACGAGCTCTGTGCCTGGGTGTGCGTTTTTCCCCCACTGCCCTCCCCGCTTCCCACTCCCTCGCTCGTCTCGCTCACAGGCTCACACACACACCCCCCAAACTCCACGTCAGAGGAACGCGTGGAAAAGCGAAGGATGAAGTGATCCCTCCCGCCGAGAGATTTCCCCAGGGTTAAGGGAGGACATGCGACGATTTCGCATCACTTCTGTAAGTTTCCATTCCCTTCCAAAGTCTGTCGGTGCAGGGGGAGGCATCGCTGACGGGTCCTCGCACCATCACGTGGCGGAGGCTGCTGGAATTAAATTATTCACCTTGCCGTCCTGCTAGGAATGCAAATAAGGGAGCTCAACAGCGGGTTGTTGTTACAAGATAATAATAAAATCAACATGCTCACTCACCACATCTTTCAGCAAAGTCCTGTCCAGAAAAGCTGAAGTTAAGCTGCTTCCTGCCTGACTATATATTATTACACAAAGATCCAAATACTTTTCCACAATAATACTTGAGGGGATTAAAAAAAACCCCGACCTGCAGTATAGTCTGAGCAAAATTTCATCCTGATGAAGAAAAACATTAGGCCAAAGTATTTTTTCAAAGGCTAGTGTGGTGGGGGGAAAAAAAATCATAAAGTATTCTGAAACAAATACTACCAGCTATTATCAAGCAGACAAATACAGCAAAATGTAATTAAAGGAATTTTTAGTGCCTCACTTTTCTCTCTCGGCAACTATTGTTTGGCAAGCGCCACACAGTCCCAAAGGGAATGGCAAGTGCTGTCCTCTCTGCCCCCCGCTGTCTAACAGGCGTTGAGAGCAGGGAAAAAAAGGATGCTTTACCATGGGCACGCAAGGTGGGATTTAAAATGTATCCTCCTCTGGATCTTGGCCGAGTCCCAGCAGGGATGAGTGCCCAGCACGTCTTTCTGCCAAGCTCACCAGCTTGTGAGGGAAAACTTTACCTCCCATCCCTTCTTCCTCAGGGCATAACCTAGCTGAAGTCCTACATTATTAAAAATATTTTGGTATGCTACATCTGCTCGGGGAGCTGATCTCAGAGTTAGCAGCGCTACAGTTGCATCAGATCTTGATTTAGGGCTCACCTGCAGTAGCTATTCACAGCCCTACATTAAAGACAGCCAAAAAAGCATGAGAAACCTCATTTCTGAGGAATACAGATGAAACAGACACCTTTTAAAGGGCTGCCATCCTTTGCTTGCAATGCTGGCTCCAAACTGAAGCACAGAGGAGTACCCCAAATCCTCACTTTGAAGAGCCACTTGCCTGTCCCTCCTGGGCTCAGAGAGGCAGAAGCCACCCCTACTCCCTTAACCTCCCTGCATTTGCTCCTGCCTTTGCACAGGAGGTACCAAGCCAACCTCAGATCAGCAGGTTTGTACTCTCAACTTATCTCTAAAGCACGTCACCATTTCTGCTCACACCTTACCTAACAGATCATCAAGATACTGCAGCCCTGTGTTTTTGGACTTCCCTGAACAGCACTGGGAACAGGCATTAATTAGTGCTGCTCCCGCTGCACCAGAAAGCACTGCAACAAGTGACACCAAGTGGCAATTTCTGCTCCAAACCCCTGGCGAAATATTCTTCCAGCACTGAATAAAGGCTTCACATTAGCCACCACTGACCAGGTTTCCTCTCAGGGCCACCTCCAGAGAGTGCTCAGCGACGGATGCTGTGTACACCAAGCTCTGAGCACGATGAGCTGCCCTTCGAGGCAGACTCCTTCTCCACCAAGCTTAGCAGGCATGTGAACAACCTGCACAGACGTTTCATGGCATGAAGGACTTGGGGAAAAAAACTGGCACTGGGCACCTTTTCGTGGGCGCCCTGCTCTGTCCCAGCTGGGTGGGGAGAGGGAAGGGGTGCTGGGCCTTGTGGTACCTTACATCCACTCTGGCGCTGGCTCTTTCTTTTTTATCGGATACCTCGGCCTTTGGATAAAAGTCACAGTGAAAGTCAACTGATAAACACTCTGCCCTTGGGCTACTGCTGAAGGTACTGGCTTTTCCTAAGGCAACACAACAATCGAAGTACATCAGTACTTCCACTGTGTATTTTTAAGAGAATAACCTTTTTCCTCTATCTGTCCCAAGAGAAATTACATCTTTCCGACTGGGAATCCATCACCCCTTCAACAGGTAAAATCCCAACTTTTTGTTGTACCACGGAGTTCAGCGGTGGCAAGTGTTATCCTGAAATTGAACGATCACCAAAAAAAAGACTGAAATATCACAAAAAAGCTGTTTTAGTTGCACATTAAGGGGCCTCACTGGGGATAATCTGTATTTCACTGAGCTCCATACAGTTTTTACAGACCATTCTGAGTATCCTGGTTCTTCGGAAGTATAAGAAATTTATCTACAAGATAACTATCCTCTGTTTCAGACTAAATATGCCTGTTTTCCTGATTCAGAGGAACAAATTGAATATGCACTCAATTACAGTTCACCTTTGCCCATTTTCTACCTGAGAAAATACTTTAGGGCTTTAATGGGAGCCCTCTACACAGCAGGAGAGCAAGAAACCCACCTGCCTCCATCCCTGTATTGCAGCAGAAGAAACAGTGCAAGACAGGGTAGTTAAAAGGGCAGGGGGAAATATTCTCTGCTATTCCAATACTCTTGTTTCATCTTAAGTAGAGTTAATTCTCAAATGACAGGAAAAGGCCCTGAACCATTCAATAGGAATTAAGCCATAATTACTTGGTGCTCTTATCTGTTTGTTGGGGGGTTTTTGTTGCCAAGAGGTTATTAAATATTTTTTTTAAGTTTTCTTCAATTCTTAATTTGCAGCCATCTCAAATCTAGAATGATGTAATTGTAAAAAAAAAATCTTTACAGTCTCAAAGTACATGGGAAAAAAATCACTGCACTGATAAAGGACTCCAGCTTCCACATATCTAAATTTCATTACCTTTGTTTCCTTTAAAGAGAGCAGAGCCATCAGGCTCAGGCATGGTTAAAGTATTTTGAGAAATGTTTTTCCTTGCTTTCATAACTTAAAATCATATCATCTAATAAAGACCAAAGGAAGAAAACCCTGGTTGATTTTTCCTGCCCTTTCCGCTTATTTTTTAATGTGGAAAAGAGAAATTAGGGAACTTCAACAACAAGTGAAATCGCAATAAATTACAGCAGCAGATGATAAACACATGGAGTGTATATATATATATTAATTCTGCTTATTTAATCATCCACTTCCAGTCTGTCTACCTCCTCTGAGATTACTTCCAGCATTCCAAAGCCCTAAGCAGCCTCTAATAATAATAACAACAACAACCTTCCTTCCCCCCAAATTGCTCAATGCCCCAGGCCATCAAAATTCAGTTCTCCACAGCAACAGGTTTAGTTGTGTAATGCTGAATATCAAGAGGAGAAGCTTTAGAATACTAAAAAGATTCTCCCATCCTCCAAAACCTGAAAACTAAAGAACATCCCCCACAGGATTTCATGCTATTCTTACAAATCCCAAGATATCAACATTTTGCCAGTTTATTGGGGTGGCGGGGAACTAAAAACAAATAATTTATATAATCTGCATCGTAAAGCTGTTACACTTTAACTCAAAGCATTTAGCTTTACGACAAAGCAATACAAAAAGTGCCCAACAATACTTCTAAAACCTCATAAAACGAGATGCTTTGCAGTAACTTCATATTTCTGTGTTATTCTGCGAGTTCACAGATACTTATTTTCTTCAGATCCCTGCAAGAGCACTGTGGCCACTCCAGATTAATGCAAATAAATTCTTCTTCCTCAAGTAGATCCCAAATACAAACATACACCAACACTCACACTTTCCCTCCATATAATCTCGGAAGGAGACAAACTTGGAACTCAGCCTGTATATCAGTCCCTCCAAAACAGCCACCAGCACAAATTAACATTTGCCTGCTCATCCAAATACAAAATAAGGTAAAAAAAGGGGTACAGTCTACGGAGGGGCAGGTGGTTTTCCCTACAGCCATGTAAAAAGCAGCAAAGCCTCTGGCCTCTCTCGGGACTAGAAGATTGAAATTTCTTCAGTGAAGTGTGGAAAACAGAGAGCAGCAGGATGCAGTGGCTGACCTGTAGCTGCATTTTAGCTGAAGTGAGTGGAAGGATATAAATGGATGCTTTATATAAGCTACTCCTAAAAATGCAAACATGTCTTCAACGATTATTTTCCCCTCTTCTTTCTCCTAGCTCCCTCTAGCGCTTTTAAGCACATACAGCCTTTTCCTTCCTGATTTATTTAATGCAAATACAGTTGCTAAGACGATGTTTATTTTAGTGGGGTTTGGGGGGGCTTAAGATCTGCTACAGATCTTATAAACTGCTCATGAGTTTTTACTGAATTCATGTGTACAATCACTCCAGAAACCAAGCACTGACATTGGCCCTTCTACGAGAAACCTTTATGCATTAATACTTTATGTACAGGCCAGAGTATTTAAAAGTTTACTCATTTTAAAGGCATCCAGCTTTATTATTAGAGAAAGTCAACTAAAATGAATCCCTTTCCTTGTGCATTCCCACTCCTAAATGAATTGTGTCTAAACAGAAGGTTACTACAGCCCAACAGCTGAAAAATATAACATTAAAATTTTATGTCTGCTCTAAAGTCACTTATAAAATGTTAATTGTGCCCCTTATCTACTACGTCCCAACATAAAACACAAATAAGAAACATACCTGCACTCCCACTTTTATGAGAAGAGGAACAGTAAACTCATGACAACATCACACTTTCTACCTGCAGACTCATGCAAACAGAAACTAGTCCCCCAAAATCAGTGACTGCCTGAAGAGCCAAGCAGGTATTTTAAAACTAATTAAAGCTTTCACCTCTCAAACTTCTTCTATCCCAGCTCTGTACAGTCAGTCACTTTCGTGGCCATGTTTGTTTGTTTCCTTAAGGTCCATTCACAATTTAAAAATGGGAAGAGGAAAGATCATTTCAAGAGGTGCAACAAAAAGAGCTTTGCTGAAGACCTAACACCGCTCATCACGTGTGTGCCAATCTTGCAATTTCTATCACAGCACACTAAAAAACACTTTTCTTCATGGGACTGACAAATTCTTCTATGTACATAACAGCATCTATCTGTCATCTCCCATTTCTGAAATAGTCACACAATATTAATAGTGTTTAGTCCTCTTGAAAGTACTGAATTTAGTTGCTGTTTCCACATAACTTCAGCAAGCACTTTTCTTGATGATAGGCAGCACGACATACTACAGGTTAAGACATCCCCTTCCAACACGCTCACTTACGCAAAAAAACCTCTAGATGTTCCCTAAAACTTCCTTGCTGGTCAAAGCCAACGGACCACCCCTAACCAGAACTTTAAGCTTCCTAAGAATGCTTGAAGCTGAAAGCTGTATTAGTGCATATACACCACAGCAATGGTGACATGCAGTGAAAATGTTGGGCAAATCAATCGCCCTTTGATGACAATATTTTCTTAATACGCAGTGTGAGGGTGTTTCTGACAAGCTGGAAGGCACTTTGGAATTTAAGAATTTTCCTCTACTGACCACTGCTATAGAAGGCTAAAGCATTTTTCATCAGATGCTTTCAAAATTACTTGCAGACAAACAACATTAAGTTTAATTTAAAACACAAGTTAAATGCTCCTGTGAGGCAATCACTGTAACACCCAATTTAGTATGAGGAAACTGAGGGGGCACCAAGCAAACACCCAAAGGTGTTAACTCTAAAATGTACTGTTAAAGAATATCAGGAGGTAGGAATCCTCATTCTGGATCAGACAAAGCTGCATTAAATCCCATCTCTAAGGGGGTTGACACCAAGAGTAAAGTAGAAAAAGAAACATATACTAGGGGAAGGACCACTCTACTCTTCTTCTGCTTCTGGCAATTAGCACCTTTAAGGTTTCCTGAAGCATCATCCAAAATCACCACGCTGAACAGCTACAAATGGCTCCACACCTTTCACTTTAAAGATCCCAAAAGAGCACTATTCCCCTTCTAGGAGGACTCTGAAATCACTTCTGCAATACTTAGATACAACAGATTGCTCAAGATTGCTTCTGACTGTCAAAATGAGCAGCCAAGACAGCTCAGAGACTGCTATTCCCTGTAGATGAAGGATCAAACAAGACATCAGCTCCAGCAGCAATTTACTGCATTCCAGTTAGTTCCTTCATCAGGGCAGCAAAGCCAGGATTTACCTGCAGAACCACTGTATTTTTCAAGCGGTCACCCCCAGACAAGGGAACAAGTACTATCAGAAAGTCACAAATAGAGGCAGGGTGTTATACCCATGAAGAAGATGAGTTGAGACCTAAGAAGAGTCAGTCCCTATTTATGTCACATTATATGATCCTGGAAAAGCCACTTAGTGTCCCCATGGGAAAATTAATGCATTCAAAACCATAAGGTGCTTTGACACTACAGTGATGGAACCCAAACCAACCCACCAGGCACTACCCAGCTTACTTGAGTCCTTTTCCTGCAGACTGGGTAACAGTCTAGCAGTTTGTGTGATGCAGGTCTCCAGAAACCATGCCCACAGACAAAACAAACTTCTGAGTCTCTTCTCATGAAGCTTTAGTAGTAAGAATCCTACTAAAGCAGAACAGTCAAAACAAAACCAGAATAATGTTAGGCTAAAAGTCTAAACTGCTGCTTTCAGATGAACAATTACAGTTTTTTTCCCAGTGTCAAATAATGAAACTCAAGCATTACTATAATTCTTGAAAAACAGCTGCAATACTTAAGCAAGTGTTGCCCTAAACTGACTTGCCTAAAGTCACACAAGAAAATCTCTGGTGGCCAATACTGCTTCCCTGGAGAAAAGAGAACCCACATCTTCTCACATTTTGCTCTTCACCAGTTTTGTCCTGCACCAACATTAGTTTAACATATTGGAACAGGATAGGGAACCTTGAGAACTCATCAAGCTCAGGCTGTGCAAGGAGAGATTGTCTTCATAAGTACCCCAAAGTCATTCCTCCTGACAAACAATTACGTCTATTCATCACTTGTCAGATTGCAAACATATTTGCCTTCATGTGATAGACACATGGCCAGTTGATGCAACACACGGCGCTTGCATTTTCTGTCCCACCGTGACTTTAATATTATCTTCCTGTTAGGAGGTGAACAGTCCCTGTTGTCAAGAAGCCCCTATCACAGATTTTAGTAACATATTTTTCTGGTCCAGTGCCTCCCTAAAGAGCTCTGTAGTCCATTCTGGCCAAAAGTTGACTATATTGAGCAAATTTACCTGTAGGATATTCTTTGAAGTCCAGTATTGTTATTCCCCAGTGGGAAAAACCTAGCCATGCACATTCCCACACTACTAAAAAGCCATCCGCTGTTCTCCCCATCCATGTTGCCCAACAACTGACATTACAAATTAATTATTATGTCAGACACATACAACTACAAAGTGCCCAATTAAGGGCTGAGTTCCTTTTGTTTTAATTCATAAACCAGGGTCATGCCTTGAAGTCCTTAAATGGCAGCAGGCATGCTGCAGGCTGACGTTTTTTAGCCAAGTCTGTCCTGAACAAGGACCAACATGAGCACTGTGCTCGTCTTCAGGACAATCTCTGTTTTGGAGGGAGAGCAGCTCTGGAACCTGGCTGTGCTTTGATTGAACTCCATTTCTGTGTAGCCTCAACAGTGGAAATCCCTGACAGGCTCTGCATACGTGGCATTAAACCACTCACCACATGACATAAATGGCAAACTCTAGGTACCTAGGTTGCAACAGGTCAAATATAGTCATGGAAATCTTCTTGGCAAACATCATTCCTCAAGACATCTCCCAGTGAAATCTGACAGCTTCAATAGCACTCAGTACACAGATCTATACTCACAAACTTTGTCTGGAAATAGTTCAAGAAATCAGTTTTCTCATGCTAATGGTTGCTCACATACCTGCTCCCTTCCCACAGAAGCAACTGATAATTTTCTCTGTGTGTGTTTTTGCAGTGTGCATTCACAAAATAACTTTATCTGCCATCAAAATCTACACTTCTGAAGGGTAAAAGAGTGCTACTGTCCAGTTTTCAAAGTCATGTTTAGCACTGAAAATAAGTAAGGTGTACGCCTCCCAAATTAAAAAGGAGACTCAAGCTGTATCAGACCAGACATGAAAAGTTATCTACTATCTTCACAAAAAAATAATATTTATAGCTAGATGCTATCTGAGCCTGATCACCTGCATAAAGTACTTTCTAATATATATGCATTCAGCACCTTGAATTTATAAGAGCTGTAGGTCCAATAGCAGAATTCAGAGAGAAAACTCTCAAAATTGTTTCCTTCAGAACGGCAGTGCTCATAAGGACACAAAATTATGTCTGGCATTGTTGCCAATTTTGGAGTTTGCACCCAAGTACCACTGAAAAGAAGTGGCTTGTTTTCTGAGAGCAGGCAGAATCCCGTGAGAAGGTCACCCAGCAAGAGTAGTATCAGTTCAACTTTCCATGGCCACAGCAAGGCAGTCTCTCCTAGCTGTCATCATGGGATGAAATTACTTTCACAAGCATAAGAACTTCCATTGAAACATTTCAGCACACAAAGGCCTGTATCCAGAGAGCTGCATAGCAGCCAGGTAACCAAAGATGTGAACGTAAGCTATTTAATACCTTGTTATTTAACCCAACAACCCCAGTACCTATTTTTATGTTTTTCAATTAAAAAAAACCCTAAAAACAGATGACATGGAAGTTCAAAAGTAACAAGTAGTAAGAATCTGTTACAGTTTACACAGACTGGCTTTTCTTTCAAAACTAAAGACAGGTTCTACATGCTTCCTACACTTATGACATAAGACCTTATTCGGATTTAAAAGAAGTTTGAAATAGATTTTTTTGTTCTTCTCAAAACAATAAATGAATGTTGTTACTACCAGCAAAGGAGATTTAAAAATTCAAAGATTTACTCTGGTTCTCACAAGCTTAACAGCTTCTTGAACAAGAGCAGTTTTTTAAAGGATTTTGTATCTTGATACTAATTTCAGGTGCTGGAGAATTTGTGAAGTCCATTAATAACAGAGTGCAACAGTTAATTAGTTATCACTTTCAGTGTTTTGGGGTTTCTTCCTTTTCTGCAAATTCATATTCTGTTTTACTTTCTGCTTCCCGCCTCTGTGATTCCTGTGTTTGCAAACATGTGCTCTTTGAAGGCTCTCCATTTTATTAATGCATAGGTATGTGATCAAATCACTTCAACAAACTCAGAATTTACTTCTTCATCACTACCTACGTTAAGCGTATAGATACAGATTTCCAACACCTACAGCGAGCACTGACTGCAATTAAAAAATGTCTTGAAGACAACCCATCAAACCTGATTGTATTACAGAAGTGAGATCATTAATACTGCAAAAGAAATCTCCCACTCTGCATTCAGTGTATTTAACTCCTATCAGCTCTTGGCTGCCACTTATCTACAGGGAGTGTCTTGTCCACTGCCTGTTGCCCATGAGTCTTGACACCTTGAAGTATTGTTTTTTCAGATACTGTTCCTCATCATTTAAGGCATATCCAGCCTCTTCCCATGGTTATTAACTTCACAAAGCTTTGAGTCCATGTTTCGAAAGGGTCAGCCAACATGCTCTTTGATTCAGTCAAATACAGGAGGCTATGCCATCATTTGTCATCTTTCTACTCTGCGTGGCCTAGATANATATTCATAATATATTCATAATATTCAGCTTCGCTCTCACTACAGAAATACGTAACAGTTCTGTATTTTCAGCATCATTGTTGACAACTTTAGCATAGCCATCAGAAAAATGTCACTATTCTTTTTGCTCCTGGTATGTTTAAACTTCTCCTTATTAACCTTAAATCCTAAAGAAAATCCAGTGAGTTTTCTGTAATCATTTTATAAAACTTATTTGTACTTATTCCTATGTATTGGCTGCTGCCCTGGAACCATTTCTAAATCAAGATGGGGCTCTCCCTTTGCTGAAATTTTGTATTTGTATCTATTCCAGATAGGCACGTGTTCCTACATCCTCAGCTGCTCCCCAGCTTTGGGAGACACTCTTGTAGAAGTGTATCGGTGATGTAACAGCACGTCACATCTCACAGAGGAGATTTGCTGAGCCCCTCATGTTTTTGCAGCAGTCTTCTCCCATGGCCTGATGACCTGTGCTGAGACCTTACGAACCCTGGTGAGGAGACACTGAGTTTACACCATGGACGGAGTTCAGCGAGAGAGGAAAAACAATGGATAACATCTCTGTGTGTTTTTTACCAGCACTTAACTGCTGCCCAAGAAACCAGAATAGCATAAGGATATCTCAGCAAATCCTCTGCTAACACCTTCCCTTCCCTGACAAAAGGGTGGAACACTTAAGAATTGTAGGGGAGTGTACCTTCTCACATTAATGCTGTTTTCTTGAAGGGAAAACCTTTTCCAAACAACACACAACCTAAAGACCACCAAGCCAGCTTGAGCTCAGAGTACACTCAAACCTGTCCTCATTTAAACTGCTCTCGACCTATAGCACTTTATCTTTCACTTCCATATTTTGCCCAGCTGTGTGTGATGCTTCCAAACAGAGCAGTACAGATGCTGCAAGCAGCTACAGACCTAAACATGGATTGTAACGTAAAAGACAAGACCTATTAATGGTCTGCAGGTAAGGAGAAGTAGGACCAAAGGTCAATACAATTTCTAAGTAATAAGCTTTTATTTAGAAGGTTCGGCCTTATTTGGCTCACTTACTTAAACTAATTCTTAAAAAAACCCCAAATAATTACCTCTCCCCCCACTCCCCAGACTTTTCCCAGGGATCATATGATATACACAATATTTGCCCTAACAGAGGACTACAACCAGCATGCAGTCCTGCACCCAGCCTATAAGGTTCAATTTGGTGCTTTCTTCTAACAACAAATAAATCATATATTGCAGACAGCTTTTCTGGTAGCCAAAAGCAAAAGGTAGTGAATGACCACCATGAACTGGTAGTCCAAAATAAGTTTTGCTTATTTGAAGAAGTGAAAGAGAGCTGTCTGACTGCCAGTGAACTGCAGAAAGTGAGAGTAGAGAATTAAAAGGTACACTTCAAGAGGGAAAGCTGATACAGCCGTGCCTCCCTGCTGACATATGAAAATAGGCAAACCAAAGAGAGCTGAATGCTCAGGACACTACAGCTGCTGGAAGTGAACTCTTCCCACATAATGTTAACCTCTCCGTACTCAGCAGTCTCCAGTGCCTTGACTTAAAAAGCCTCACACAACTTCCTTCCCACACTTAAGAGCAAACAAACTGTATTTTTGCTGCAATAAATTTGTACGTATAAATTTGTACAAGTGCCTTTGTGCTAGATTAACATGGGGTCTTTAAGAAAGATCACCCAAAGATCCGATGACTGTCACACAACTGTCCCCACATTTCAAAATCCAGTTATGCAGCAGTACTTTCTTCCATCTTAATTATTGTCTCTTGCAGCAGGAAAAAGAAGGTACTAACATTACCGTGATATCAGAAGGTGTTTTTAACTCATGCTGTAAAATCATTTTAAAATGTTGTTTCACAATTTATTAAGTTGCTCTAAGGACACATATCTGTCAAAATGAGAATTCTAGCCCTTACTGCCATCACCTCCCTTGCATCAGTTCTAGGAATGACATGATTGCAGAGGGAGGCAGATCAGCCTGCTGGGCAATGAAAATTTAACAGCCAGAAAAAACCAAATCCCTTTTACCTCCCCTCAAAGTGCAGCTTTTGGAGAAGTGAGAAGTGTGGAGGACTTATTAAATGTAAATTGTGTGAAATTTTTGGAACTACCTCTACCAATATGGACAATATTAAAAGAACAAAGGGGGGGAAAATCCATCAATTCATGAACATTTTCTTGGAGGAGGGGGGATGCAATTTTAAAACACGTCTACAATATGTGGCAGCAAAAACAGTTTAAAAAAAAAAGTCCTGTCCCTTTTTGCTGATTCCTACACCCAGGTTGCAACCACCCGTCTTGATCTGCTAATGCAAGGGTTGTAACACCTTGCTATGAATTTTTTAACAAAATCATTTCACTCTTAAAAATTATCCTTAAGTGAAGGAAAATTACACTACCAAACAACTTCTCAAGTAACTGGTTCATCACAAACTTGACAGAAACCAATTCTGCACACTTCACTAGGATAAACAGCAGTGTTTGGTGGACTTTTTCTTTTAAACGCACATTAAGTTTATGTGTCTAGAAGCACTTAATCTTATTAAAGCTTTTTTTTATGCCAGCCTGCATGTAATCTAAATTGTGATTACTCTGTAACAAATAGCATATGTATCCACTTCTGTGAGAGGAATGCCAAATTCATACACTGGAGTCACTTGAGTAACATTTCCTAAGAAAAAAAGGGTTGCAAAGATTTGGGCCCACAGTTCACTTAGTGAAAGAATGTCACACATATTTTCAACACAGCTTCTTTGGTTCCAGTTACTCAAGAATTTTACAAGGGAAAAAGGTAATAACAAAATTAAAGGCAAGCACTCACAAAAGAAACCCATTTGTCTCCACTGTCTGTAAAAAAGGCAGGAGGGGATTTTGATCCAGTACAACTGAGAACACAGAGAGGTCCAGGCTCTCCTGTGTGATCAGACCATCCACAGTAACCCAAATACAGTAAGTATTCTGCCCATACCACCACTTTGCTCATACTATAGAAGCAGTTGCACAAACACTTCAAATTGGGATAAATGACACCAACAATAGAATTTAAAAGCAATCCGTTGGTTTCCAGATGCTCATTTTACACCTAGGTGACCTCCAATTCCCTGAGAATAGCAGAAATACCAAGTGGCAGTACAGCAAATTAGATGGGAAAAGTTGTTCAGATAAAATCAGCTGAGCAAAGTAAGTTGGTGTTTGTTTTTATTGAACCCCAACCAGTCCCCTGAGTAATGACACAAAGGAACAGGGCAGTCCAAGAAGCACAGGGACATCTGGACTGTTTCTTTCTTTGACAGTGCCAGTTTTAAATCTTCAGGGGACTGTGGCTTCCCTGACCCTTCAAAATGCTTATAAACAAAACCAAATTAAATAAATATTAATAGGACAGTACTGCCTCCCATTCTTGCTCCTCCTGTTCTTCACACCTTACTGCCAGTTCCACACCTCTACAAAGTTAAGCCAAACCAAGTGCTGATACAACACACTGAACTGGATCAAGGAAAAAAAATCAACTGAAAAATTAGAGTTTTCTTCAACTAAACTAATTTTCCCACAGGAAGCTGTGATTAAGTACTGGTTATTCCAGAATATTCTTATGAAGAGCTCTATTGTTGAGCCTCCACACCACAACACGTATTTACCCTGTTTTCTAAGGTTTTAGTCAAATTCCTTTTAGTATATTTGAAACCTTATCGGTTTCAGTTGTATTTGAAAGTGGTTATTTCACGCACACACAATAATGACTTCAGGTTGTTGCCCTGTGGCTCTTTTCGATGGCTTTTATTAGTTCAAGTCCGATTCTACACCAGGTACTGCCTCTCTGGCCTTTGCACAGCAGCTACCAAGACCAGCACCAGCCCATCCACCTTCTATCAGCTGGAACCACAAGGGCAGCTGCCTCCACCCTTGGATTTAAAAGTTAAAAGGCAAATCAGAAGGAAGCTGTGGGGCTCCCCACGGATCACTTCTTCAGAGTGGGAATGCCACAAATTCATTAATTCTTGCAGACTGCTTAATTTCTGCTATGTATTCATTTAATGAAAATACTTTACTCTGCAGGCAAACCCACAAAGAGCCATCAAAAGGGTCAGAATACTTTACAACCGCAAGCCTTACTTCAGAAAGTACCACTGAAAATTTGTTTCAGAAAAATATATTGCTGTGTTCACATGGAAAAAAGGAAGATAAAAAGGGTTTTAGGCATCCATTTATTTTGGATTCCTTTCATCATATACATCTACTGCCTGGTTTCCAGAGATCTCAGGCCCTTTCAAGTGCACTTGTAATCATAGGCTTTCAGATCTTGTTAATTCATTCACATCACCCAAAATTAGAGGGCAGAGTTTTAGGTCTTGATCAGTGTGGTGGGGCTGTGGCACAGCAAAGACAACGCATGCTGCTCGGGCTGGTCCGACATTATCTAACATCCAAACCAGACCTTGCTTTCTGTGCTCACGCAGCTGCCTGGAATCTCTGCTGGCAATGAACACCGAGACTGTAAGACAGAAATATGGCTGAAACTGAAAACATTTCTCTACTACATAAACAGTCAGTAAAGATGAAATCCATTACATTACCAGTTCCCAAATGCAGACCTTGAAGAAAATGCCAGCCAGTGGATGGTTAAGAGTTTCAGCATATTGGGCCAGATTCCAAAACCCTCAAGCCAGTTAGTAATTAACAGACATCTAGGTCCTCCACATGAAAGAAGTCTATTGTTAAAACAGTGACACAAATTTTTCCTTTCCTTTTCCTAGCCAGTCTCTGCCTGTGTTTTAAGATTCCCTTAGGACTGTAACAGCCTATGATTTTAGTAGCTCCACTTCTCAAACAGACAATCTGTTAGACTTTTAGTTGCCAAGAATGCAAAGATGCTTACACCAGAGGTAGAAGAAAATTAATTTACGGGCTTCTCAGAGACCCATAATCTCCCCTTTCTTTCATTTAATACATGGAAAAAAATAATATCCGAATACCCTTCTACCATACCTACAATAGCAAAAGAATTACAAGACATAGTAACAACACATACTGAGGGCTTGTAAATAGTCTGAGTCCAATTAGTGAGCAACATACCTACAGGGAATACTAGCCCATGTCTTCATAGATAATGATGCGTTACTGCAAAATTTCTAAGATAAACCAAAGGTTGTCTGACTAAAAAACACTTTGTTGGCAATGAATTTGTAAAGTAGGAATGATCTATGATCTGCATAGAATTGCCTGTTCTCTGTTCTGTTACCTTACTCAAGATAGACACGTGAATAACAAGAGACTACATATAAACCACACAAGCTAATCAATGTAGTAAAAGAGAAGATTATGTACATTTTGAAAGAATGAAGTGCAGACACTCCTCTGTAAGGGAGCAAGTTAAATCACCAAGGATAACAGGGAGGATATGACAGAGCAGGAACTTGTAGAAGTATTCAGTGGATATGAAGAGAAAAAGTCAATAAAACAAAGCGCCAAGCCCATCAGAAAAGAACAAAAAGAATTAAAAAACATTTTCTGAATGTCCACGGCTTTCCAAAGTCTATGGCTTTGACTGCTTTGCTGTTTGCTGGAGTTTGACTGGTGTCTCTACCTCACCCAAGTCTGTCTGGTCATACGAGGAAATACCCAAATCCCCACTGCATTCAAGATGAAAAAAACATCCCTGGATAAGAGAACTAGATGAGTTCCTTCTGGACCAGGTTCACCTCCCACTCCAAGGAGCTACTTGCAATCTGCCTGTCTATACATTTGTTCATCTTAATTCTCTACATATGACCAGAACTATGCAGCAAAACCTTAATTCAGCAACTCAGTCAACAGCACCATTCACCAGGACAGTCAGTCCTTTTGCTGTCACCCCAACAAAGGTGCCAGCAAACAGGCAGGCACGTGGGAGCGCTGCTCTCACCTCTGGGTACAGGTAGTCAGTCCAGGTCCAGCCTGCAGAGCCCCAGGAAGCTCACACTGCTGCGGGAGGAGAGCTGAAGGCAGGTTGCCGGGATGTCAGATCAGCATCGCTTGTGAGCTTCTGCCACCTAACAAGTTTGGGAAGAACTGACCTTACTGGTTCGCTGGCAGAATTTGCTGCTATTTAGCAGAAAGCATATCTAACAGTTCCAGGCCAAAACGCAAAATGAAGGAAACTTGGGCATGTTTCAAAAGTGCCTCATTAATTTTTGTCCTAAGCCATTAATTTTGTTTTAAAAAAGATGTATTTCCCATTCTTTTTGCCTCAAATAGCAAGCAAAATCTATTAGTACTTTCTAGTATACTCATAAATTCTCTTTTGTCCGAGACAGGCAGTCATGTTCTTTCAGATTCTTCCAGCACTGGGCTTCATCTTCTCTGTATTTGGTTTATTCTGTATATACAATTGTAAAGCCACAAGTGTTTCCTAACATTCAGTACTCACCAGCCCATGTATTAATAATTCAGCAAAGCGAAATTAATCTGTAAGCATCATCTCATAATGCAGAACAGTCCAAGCGCAGAAAAATCTTATGCTTAATTTTAAAATTAACAATTACAAGGGCGAAGTCTCTTTGTAAGAACATAATAAACTACTGTTTTTACTGAGGGATTTGTCAGCACATCAGGAGTGCTGAGCCACCTTCTTCCCAGCAATGTTACTGTGAGTTGTCTCATTCCTGTCTGGGGAACTGGGGCGTTCTCATGGGCTGAACTTCAGCCACAGATGTAGGCACGTCTGTGTAAACATTTAAAAGGTTTTACAGAAGTACAAAGCAGATGCTGGACATCAACATCTTCTGGAATATCTTGGGTCAGATGAGAGCTCCAAGTCACATAAACACAGTATTCCCCCCTCGCAGAACAATCACATTTCTACCCCCTGCCGCAAGATTGGCAGTACCTACAAGAGTGAAAATCTTTTTGCAATTATTTAAGCATATTATGTCTATCTGTACAATTTTAAAGTGGCGGCAAAAAAGAAGCAAAAAAAAAGCAACGACAAACTACCCTCTCTTGTTTTTAAAAGCAGGGTTGTATTTTTGCCCCTCCGAAAACCATCTTTACATAGCCACAACACCAACACTCGCAAAGGCAACGCAGCTGGAAATTTTAACGGGAGGTATAAACTTTTATTTTCACACTTGGAACAGAAAAGGGCAGCGATAATACAGGGTTTCATAGGGAAGTGGCGCAGCCAGCGAAGGCGAGGAGCAGAGACCAGCAGTGGAGTTACGCAACTCCTTCACGTACCAAACGTTTTAATTTACGATTCATTAATGAAGAGACCGCGGCCTAGCGCCGGCCGGCCCAGGCCAGCGCCCTCACCCCTCCCCTTCCCCGCTCTCCCCCATTGGCCAGAGCCGCCGCCCCTCCTGCCGCCGCAGCCAATGGAGAAGGAGAGAAGGGCGGTGCGCGCGCGCCCCCGCCCCCCTCACGCGCGCGGGGCCGCCCACATTCAGTCGCTCGAGCTCCCCGGCAAGGTTGCGCCCCCTGGCGGGCGGCAGCGCGAGTGCAGCGTTGAAGGAGGAGGAGGAGAAGGAGGGGGAAGGAAGAAGCAGAAGAAGAAGCCGGCGGGGCCGGGACGAGGCCCCGAGGGGTGCCAGAGTGATCTGGGGCCGGACCTGTGACGGCAGGCCCGTCCCATGCTAGCCTCCCAGCCCGACGCGGGCCCTGCGGCCGTGCCGGAGCGCAGCGAGACCCCGAGCTGAGCTGGGCTCGGCGCCACCCCAGCGCGGCTGACAGCTCTCCGAGCAGCATCCCCGGAGGATGGAAGAGAAAAAAAGTAAGCCTTAAAAAAACCTCATGTATATATATAGATCTAGATAAAGGTATAGATATATGTATTGAGCAGCCATTGTAAGGAACATTTCTAGGAGTCAACTGTCTTAACCTATTTTCCCGTTCAACTAAACGAAGTATCCAGAATGAATGGAGAGGTTTGGGGTTGTTTTCTTTTTTCAGTTATAGCATAGAAAAGATGAAGTAGCTAACGTAAATAAGGCATGCTTTACGTTCTCTGTGTCATTATGGGCTGCCCACGGAGGTGGTGGAGTCACCATCCCTGGAGGTGTTTAAGGAAAGGTTGGATGTGGCACTCAGTGCCATGGTCTAGTTGACATACTGGAGTTTGGTCACAGGTTGGACTGGAGGATCTCAGAGGTCTTTTCCAATCTATTTGATTCTGTGATTCACGCAGATAAAAATTTGGAATCTTCAGTGTTGTTGAAGAGTGCTGCCTTACTTCTCTTTAGTATTCTTACAGCGAAGGGTATCTTGCATTTCTCAAGAAACAGATTCAGTAATTTATTTACTTTAAAAAATATTTCTTTTTTTTTCCCCTAAATAAATTAGTTTAGTTGTAGTACTGCTGTACTGAGCACATCAATTTAGGGAAAAAAAAAAAAGAAAACTTTGCATTAATGGGCAGAGGGGTTGTGTAGGCTCAGCTGAATGTGCTGGAAAGTTTGGGTCATCCTGTGACAGCTTCCTGCTTGAAGGACAGTAAGAAATTACCTAAGTAAAAAAATATCCTCACATAGCTTGTTTGAGTTCTTCAACTAGATCTTAGCAAAGCGCGGGATGACTGTTTGAAAGGGGAATGACTATTTCAACACAACATATTCTCACACAGTGCTCCTCCAGATACCCACTGTAGTATTTACTTGTATAAATTTTGAAAAGCTGAGTAGCTACAACTATTGTTATTTCTCACCCAACCTCTTACTTACTTGTCCGTTCTGCGCCTCTTGCAGTGCTGTGTGATCTCTTTGAAGAGGAGAACCTTACGAGTTCCAGGGAGGAGAGCACCGAAGGTAGTATAATTTGGATTTATGGAGGGAAACAGAAAAGGAGTGTGTATTTGGAACTGCTTCTGATATGAAAATTATAACTGGAAGACAATAGCTTTGCCTTTTATGGTGTAAGAGGTTTGTCAGCAGCACTACAGGAGACACGCACCCAAGTTGTTGTTCTGGTAGCTTGGCATCGTGCTCTGGTATCAGTACCCTGCACAAAGCTGGGAAAAAAGAGATATGTGGCCTTCAGAAGGATGCTATATAGGGAAAAGAAAATCCCTCCAGCCAGATGCCGGTGCACACCCTGATTCATCAGCTGGAGAGATGGTTCAAAATGCTGACAAGGTAGATATATCCAGTGTCTGCTCATTCCCTGTCCTTCTAGCTGTGGTTGGTGATAGCAGCATTAGCACTGGAGAGCTTAGTGCTGTGGACATCTGTCTTTTTGAAATGAAAATTATACTGTGAACTTCAAATGCAATCTTTGCTTCTCCATGCAAAACAAAGCTTTTGCTGCTGGAGTTTTGGGGCACTCCAGCATGACAATTGGGGAAGCACTTCCAAGGTGGGTGAGCACTACACACACCAGTATGTTTTATTTTCCTGTGGTCTACACATTATTATAGCTGAGGACCCAGAAACAAAAAATGTATTGTGTCACCCATCCTCTGAAGTAATCCATCCACCAGTGCTATCCAGATTTAGTAAATGCATGGAAATATCTGAAAACAGGTAATGAATAAGGACGGCAGTTTTAATCTGCGGTGGAGAAACTTATTCCTAGAATTTCTAAATGCATATTTTTAATTGAATGTATTTTTAAAATTTTTATTTTAAACACAAGTATTAAATATACTTTTTGGTTTTTTAAATTTGTGATACTGCCATGCACGGCAAAAGGGTGGGAATGGCACAGGGCAGGTGGTATCCCTTGGACCAGTAGTGTAGGTTTCCAAAAATTTTTGTGACTTCTTTTGTAACTGGACTTTAACCTTCCTGCATGTTTAAAAAAATTTTCTGTGAATATAAGAGATCATTAAATTAGTGCCAAATCAGCTATTTCACAAGATGAAGTACTTTCATCATTGCCTGATGACATTAAGTATTACGCCTTTAGCTGCTGGTGACATGAGCAGCAGGGATTGTGGTGACAAAAGATTGTTACCTCTTTCACTGCTGTCATGATGCTTTTGAGAGTAACCACAGTGCCACAGCATCACTGGGCTTCTGGTGCCCTGGACAACAGAAGTCATTCTCTACTGAGTCAGAAAATGGAGGAATATTTTTTTCTGAGCCTTACAAGAATGCAGTCCCAGCACATTTGCCAGCAGAGATTTGCTGTCTGAAAGTGGATTGTAAACCCAGTGTGGTGACAGTGGACTCCACCTCTAGAAATGGAGTAGGAAAACAGATTTGCTTATGCTTTTGTGCTTGGCCATTGAAGAAGAGCAGCATTAACTGAGAAAGAGCTGGTTCTTTCTTTTGCCATTATCTTTTGACGCACTGAAACATTTCCTTTTCACAGTCCTTGGTAAAGATGCACAGCTAGTGTTTTAACAAGAGCCTTCATGAATGGGCTTAGCACCTCAAAGGTACATACCTTTGGGAGAGAAGTTCCAAACCAGTAGCTTAAAAAACACTTCTTTAAACAAAATGTTCTTTATAAATATTTCTGTTGGAGGAAGGGGGCATGATATATGGGGTGTGTTAATTATTTCAACTGATACCCCTTGTTGAACAAAATTTATCAAACTGCTTTTATCTGAAAATATTTTGAACTGTTTTTCCCCTACAAAACATACCAAAACTAATGATGGGACAGGATAGTCAGTCCATGCAGCTAAGAGAGGTTACAGCTATTAAAAAAATCCGAATGTCTTTTGTCGAGTAAAATAGTCAGTTCATTCAGTTGAAAATACTCTCCTGTGTCACTTTTGCGAGTTGCAGTTAATAATTTTTAGTGGGACTCATTTGCTGGTGTTTGAAGAAAGGCTTCCCCAGCTCCCTTTGTGACCTGCCTGAAAAGTTGCTTGAGGGAGCATCGTGCACCGTTGGAAGCCACTCCAGTTCACCACTTGACTTCTGTTTCACTTTCTTGATTTGGTTCAGGAAGACTTCTGGAGGTTTAATGCATCCCGCTGTTCTGATTGTTTTTTTCAGAAGTCGCTCCAAATGAAATGAGTGGGAGCCTCTGAATAGTCCACTAAGAGTTAGGCATGTTTTTAGACCTCTCAGGAGCTGTTCAGACTTGTAAACAGAAATTTGCATTTCAGGTGATGTGAAGACGTTTTGGACACAGTTGGGGGGTAGAAGAGTGGATGCCATATTTGAGCAGGTGCAAGAAGTGCTGTCATTGTTGAAGGAAAAGATCAAGAATGGAACTGCTACAAACCAAGGTTTGAAATCTTTGTAGTGGTTCAACTGGACTGCAGTGTAGCTGTGGCCTGCTTTGTGTAGGTCTGTGTGATATCTGCCATAACTCAGATATCTCTGAATTTTATTTACTCAGCTGTTGGTGGTATTAGGCACTTTAAAAAACAAGTCTCTTATTTTTAAAAAAAGAAAAGTAATTTCAGGTGCGTTTGGCTATTTTCTTGTTTTGCCTGTATACTTTTTCAAACAAAGCATGGCTTTTAAGCACATGGAATTGAAATGTTCATTTTTGAGAAGTAATGAAATATACACAGTGCCTTGTGTTTCATTTATCATCAGAATTTTTAGCCTTTCAAGCTGATCGCAGTGAATTGAGTGGTTTTGGGGCGGGATAATAATCATCTCAATATTTTGTGTCAGAGACACCATTATAACTTGAAACAATAGTAGAAAAATGTGACACTAATGCATTTCAGATTGTTCCTGAATTTCATGGAAATAAGCTTCCTCTATCTACATCAAAATACATTAAAATTGTAATTGTGATGAGCTTGAAGCAGTACACAGATTTCCTTTTACTGGTTTATTTAATTGAGTAAAGTTGCTTCTTTTTGTTAAGTCACCCATATAAATGTAGTCTATGAATCTTATTGGGTTTTTTTTTGTTCAAGAAAATATACAGTGGTGTAAGATTCTTTTAAACTAATATAGCCACACACTCTGCATTATATAGAACACTTCCTCTAAACTGGCAGTGCAATTTTTTGTGTTCTTGAGCTCCAACATCTTGACTGTTACAACAAAATACTAAAGCAGTGCCGAGATAAAAGTTGAACTTGAATCCCCAGATGACGCAATAAATCTGTGGTAAAGTTCAATTTGAATTTTTCTGTGCTTTCTTCTGTAAAGGTTTCAAGCTAAAATATTAACATGGATTTTGCTGGGAGTTTTCTGCCAGCTTGTAATATTTATTGCATGAGGTAAGAGGTTGAGACAGAATGGGTCTTTTGCATTCTTACTATCTGAAGGCCATTTCCACCAATTCAGAAGTAGCATTAATTTGGTCTGCCAAGATGCAGCCCTTAGCCTGAAGATGACCAGTCTGATGATGAAGATAGAAGCTTACACTAAATTGTCTTCATGTGTATTACTGCCACTGTAGGCCACCAGTTTATGTGTGTTTGGAAACGTTCCAGCAGCTTTCCAAAATCTGACGGATATTCAGTGCCAATTCACAACTACTCCTGTGAGCTGTAATAATTTTCTAATTCCTAGATGTGTCTGATAAATCTGTGGTGCAACATGTAGTATCAGTCTTGCCATGCTCTAGATGAGCACAGTGAGGAGGAACAAGTGGCTCTGGAGGATTTAACACCTTGTTTTACCTATTGTCATTACTTAAATTAAACTTAGTGTCTGTTTCGGTTTGTTTTTTTTTATAGAATGCTGGCAGGCTTGGGCACTGGTGAATGAAGCTAATCTAGGTGATCTCTTAACCCTGGCAAACGGTATGTGCATCTTCACTGCGTTTGTTTGGTATGTGGATTTAATTTGTCTTGCCATGGTCACCATTCCCTTCTTTCAAATCAGTAAAATAGATCTAAGAAGGCCATTAGCATTACAGGAGGAAAACCTAATTATTAATTTCCTCAAGTACTGAAGTATGAACTCTCACCTGGGTTTGTATTTTTGTGGTTTGTGTGTATGTGTATAATGCTTGTAGCACAGGAAGAGGGTTGGAGCTAGAAAGCCCTTATGAACCCAAGCTGTCTGTGAGCAGTTACCCTGGGCATGGCTCCACTAGCTGTAATAGCCTGGCATCTTTTTGTCACTAATAATGAAGCGAAATCTGTAAATGTGTTTCATGTGCGTGTTCTTTCTGGTCACTTTGAAAACTACATGGAAGATTTTTCAGTTGGGCACTTGCTAACAAGCTTTTTGTTAGCTGTAGTTCATAGCAATGCATTGTTTGTAATGTGTTTTGTCAATTATCTCTGTAGTAACTAAAGTAAATTCAATCATAAATTGCAATGTGGATTGATGAAGTTTTTGCTCACATTCATTTTTTTTCAGTAAGTGATGAGTTGAATGGAGATGGTGCACAGGAAACCGAACCCAAACTGCAGACTCTTCTAGATGACAACACTGCAGACAGTGTAGAAGGTTCTGACAGGTCAGTGCCTTCATTTCAGTTCCTTATTTGCCATATTCAGTACTGCAATTAAGAGAGTTCTCAAATTTGTATTTCTAAAGTCAGTGTTTTCTACCCAGTTTGAATCCTGCCAGTTTTCAAAGTGAAAATGTTTTTAACTTGATCTGTGTGGAATACCTGAGGTTTTGAGTAGACTTGTCTAATTTCCCACATGAGAACGTTGCAGAATAGGGCATTAGGTTGTGAGCAAAGGTTCATGAGTATTATCAGGGTTAGAATTTAAGCATCAGTTCTCAGGCTTTCCTTACTGTGCAGATTATCAGGCATGTAACTTAGTCTCTCTGTGTTTAGTATTTAGCCTCAGGTACTGATTTGAAAGATGGGGGTAAATACATCATTCCTTTATTTTTTTAATTTCCTTCCTGTGTCTTAGCATGTAAGTTCTGGGAAGAAGCTTTTTTTTTTTGGATGCAACTGAATATGTCTTTATATGTTGTTAGGACCTTTATATGTTGTTTCACCAGGTGAAACCTTGGGCCTTCTAGCAATGGGCTGTTTCTTTCCTGTGCTAAAAATAATACTGAACTACTGAAAAACTGAACACTTCACTGGTTGTCTGAGATGCTGCTCTTCTGTCTTTTTTTTCCCTCATTTATTTCAAATAGCGAAAAAGAGGACATGGAAAGAACATACTCAGGGAGTAAAGAGCCATCTAGCAAAATTCAAGGTTTACCTTTAAACGTGCATTATCAGAACCACCAGTGCTCTAGTGCATGTCTTGCCAACCAAGCAGCAGGCTCCTACAAGGGTGAAAATCCTCTGAAGATCCCAATCCTGTTTGACTTTCAAAGACGCCATGCGAAAGCAGACTGCCTTTCAAAATCACTGGATGTGCATTACAAAGCTCCTTGTGGTCGGAGTCTGAGAAGCTTTCAAGACGTACGAAATTACTTGTTTGAAACAGAGTGCAATTTCTTATTTGTTGACCACTTTTCCTTCAACACATACGTACTGTTGGGCAGGAACACCATGAGTCCTGAGCCCCTCGTGTTTGAGTTCGATATTAGCAACGGAGCCGAGTCTGTGCCCGTCTCCTTCTGTAACAGTCTCGACCACGCCAGATTACCTTATTTCAAGTATCGGAAGTCATCGTGGCCACACGGATATTACCTCAACAATTTCTCCAGCCTGTTTGTTGATTCCTGTGACTGCACAGATGGCTGCATCAATAGGTAGGTAGAAGGATCTCATCTTGGGCCAGAGACACACGATGCCTCAACAGCAGAGTGGTGGTGTGTGAAGGCAGAGTACCAAACAGTGCCGAACAGGACCAGCGCTGCTGGAATATCTTGTGCCATGCTTTGTGTTGACTGACACCATTGTGTCTTTCTCTTCTTTAGAACTTGGGTGCTCCTAACTGGTCCACCCTCTGTTGCAGGGAAGGAAGGAATCCACCACAGGTGGATTAATGTGTTCCTTTTCCTTTCTTCCCAAATTGGCAGTGCTTCTCCTCCAGGTGGAGCTGACAAGCAGATCTCTTGGCTTTGGAAAAAGAGTAGGGAAGGGAGTCTTGTGCCAGGAGAGGCAGGTTTGATTTTATGGCAGGCAGGGAAGGATCCTGCATGACAATTTCTGTTGCAGCTCCTACTGTCAAATGGCATCCTATAGATGGGGTGGGGCAGCCTCAAGGGATCAGATCATTTGGAACTTAGAAGGTGGTGGAGGGCAGACAAAGAAACATCCCCGTTCCCAACCTCTACATGTTGTCCTTCTCCTTGTCTAAACAGAAACCACAAAACTCTGTGGCTACAGAGTAAGTTTGTGGTCTGAGCAGCTCCAGTAGTCTTGCTCATTGTAGTCTTTTCCTAAATCCCAGTAGGTCTGAGCTACAGACACTCTGTGCGAACCTGCCACAGTTATCATATGCAAGTTTGGTGGTATTTTTGTCTACTTTCTTGAAGCGTGTTTGTCTGATCTCTCTCTATAGGTGTTACTTGGTGTTGCATCGGTTTTGTATTATTGACAGCTGGGACAGTTGCACAGGCTGCTGTGCAACATAGTTGCTCCTGACCCAACAACAGTTTGAAATCACAGCTTGGTATAATGAAGCTTCAGTAATTTTAGTGATTTCGTTTCAGCTGAGTGGTGGGAAACAGCAAGCACACAGTGTGCCACGTCTTTGCACTGAAGTCCCACAAGAATTGAGATGCTTTTGATGTGCAGTTTTGGGGTTTAGGATTTGCACAATCACTGTGGCTCTTTCGAGTTGTCATGACATACGACGGTGAAGACAAGCACTGTTGCTTGAGTTCTTCACGGTGTAAATTTCTTCACTTCCTGGGGGCTAAGGAGGGAGGAAGACAACCAAGTAGTGGCAAACAGGCTGGGATGCTGTGCCAGAGGAGGTGATTTTTATTCATTCGATCTATTTGACAGTGTCCTGCTTATAATAAGTTTCTGTTGTACGTCAGCTGTTTGCATGGGCCATTTAAGGAGCTTGGCAGAAGAATGGGGTTGGGGTGGAGAGAACACGGTTGTTATAAAGCACGTGTAACCAGTCTAGAGACTAAGAAAAAACCTAGGGTGCCTGAAACAGCCTTGAGTAAAAGGAGCAGGGAGGGGGAATACAGGTGTATATACAGAAGTGTGTGTCTGTGTGTGTAGTCAAGTACATTTCAAATTACCTAGATTTATGATTGATTTATGCTGCTTCAAATACATTCTGAGATGTTTTACTCTTTTTTTTAGGTCAAAATGTGCATGCCTACAGCTAACGGCAAGAGGCTGTAGTAAAATTTCTCTGTCTCCAGGTAGTAAAAGATCCCGTGGATACCGTTACAAAAGACTGGAGGGACCTGTTCCTAGTGGGTAAGAAAGATTACAGGAGTAAAATAGGAGCGTACAAATAAAATAGCAGTTAATAGTTCAGTCTAAGTGTCGCAGGATTAAAATAACTGTAGTTTTTGGATTACTGAAACCTGCCATTTTTGCCACAATTTTAGTGACAGATCAGGATGATAAAAAATTAATGTGACTTGAGTAATAGGCGGAAAAAAAAAACTTTTGTATTGCAGATCCTACAATTTTCACAGCTTAGATCAAGGTCCAAGAAAATTGTGAAGAGTGACCAGAGTCCTAAAGACGCATCAGCCGGCTGCTGTTGCCAGGCTTGGTTATGGGTGACTCTTCGAAGAATCTCCAAAGCCATCCAATGCTTCAAGTGTTTGCCCTTTCTCTTACTCAGCTCCTTTGGATTAGTAGGTGGCCTCGAGAAGGTGTCAGTTACTTCAGGTGTCTAGGAGAGGAATTGTGCAAGGTCGCTTTCTGCAATAGCCAAGGGCATGAATCTACAGGCTTAAGGAGCCCCTTTCAGTCCTCTGTGTGATGTTAGTTTATGGTTGACATGCAGAATTAGAGTTGTCAGAGAACCCAGAAACAGATGCAAAAAAAAAAGGCACAATTACGAGTTCTTTTGGAAATGATTCATTAAATCCTGACAGTCATGACAGCTGCAGTGAAGTCCAGGCATAGGTTGTCTTCGCTAAAATCTCTTCCAGTATAGAATTAGGTGCTTCATAGGGATTTCTAGTTCTGTGTGATTTACTCCTATAAAACAAAAATATATTTGTTTTTCTTGTATACTTACACCAAAATTTGGCAGACAGACTCTTAAAATTTATGAATCAACAGTCGAGAAAGTCACAAGCTTCAGAGCACTGCTGCACAACCAGTTTTAGCCAGAGTCTTTATATTTCAGTCCACTGCCTTGTTGATGTTTAGGAGGGGAATTAACAATAGGAATGTCTTTATGGTAATGCATCCTTTAATATTGTGTTTTGTTTTTCTTCCTCTTGACAGGATTTATGAGTGCAGTGTGTTGTGCAGGTGTGACAAGCTGATGTGTCAGAACAGAGTTGTACAGCACGGCATTCAAGTCAGGCTGCAAGTGTTCAACACGGAGAAGAAGGGCTGGGGCGTCCGCTGCCTGGACGACATCGACAAGGGCACATTTGTTTGTACTTACTCAGGTAGCACAAGGTGACCTGTGAAGACGTGTAGCATAATTCTCCTTCTCCTGTGGTGTGTGCCCTGGATTTTTTTTGAGAACAGGGAAGTAAGGGGTTGGCAGAAAAGTGTGTCAATATAACCTTAACTTGCAATATGATCAAACGGACAGAAGAACTCTGAAGAGCTCTGCTATGAGATGGTGACAGACAAACAACCAAAACAATATGGAGCAAAACCTATCTCAGACTGTTGGTTTTTTTCCCTCACAAATCTGTGCATCCATTGCCAGGGCTAATTTTCCTTCAGTAAAAATCATAAAATCATAGAATGGTTTGGGCTGGAAGGGACCTTAAAGAACATCTAGTTGCATCCCCACCGTGGGCAGGGACACCTTTCACTAGACCAGGTGGATCAGGACCCCACTCAGCCTGACCTTGAACACTTCCAGGAATGGGGCATCTGCAACTTCTCTGGGCAACAAGTAGCAGTGCCTCCCACCTTCACAGTGAAGAAGTTCTTACAAATATCTAATCTAGATGTACTCTCAGTTTAAAGCCATTGTCCTTTGTCTTATCACTACATGCCCCTGTCTAATTCAGTTTGTATGTCAACCTGTATCAACATCATAGAATTATAGACAGCATTCATATTATGCTTTCCCAAGTAATTCTCTTGTATTCATTAATGTAAGTTTGACCTGTGATAGTGAGTGTGACTCAGCAAACAAGCATTTAAAAAACAAAAAGAAAACTTTCTTTTTCTTTCAGGCAGATTAATGAGCAGACCTGAAGTACTGGGAGATGCTGAGCAAGCACTGAAGGAGAAAAGTGCAGTGAATGACAGAGGCCATGACTTTTCTTCCAGAAAAAGAAAACTTGACACTGATAGTTCAGACTCAGTGATCGAACTAGTGCAGACTGACAAAAATTACATTCTTGAGAATGAGGAATCTTTGTCACAGACTGTGGATAATGAAAATAAATCAACCCTGTAAGTTTAGCAAAGTAAGCTTAAGCATAACAAAACTAATACTCTGCTATTCTAGAAATTCTATTGTATAACATAGAGTATGCCCTCATGTGAGGGTGGTGTTTTTTCTCTTTCTGAACTTCTTTTTTAATTCCCAATTATTTCTTCTAGTGGGACAGAGTTTTTCCTCTGTATTAATTTTACTTATGTGTACCTTTTGGCATTTTCTAGAAATTCAGTTCATCTCTTGGGTGTGCTTGATCTGTTTAGGGCATTAATTGTAATGCTAATTTGAAAGAATTAATGAAATATACTTGAGATAAATTGTTTAAAGATACTTGATGACACTGAAGGGTTTGATAACATATTAGCCACCAACTGTTCTGCCCTTTGCTCCCAAAAATAACCTTTTGTTATTTGTAACATAACCTTTCCTGCCAGAAACCTTAACCTCTCCTGTTAAGAGTCTGACAATACCTCATTTCTGCATTGAATATGTTTTCATTGTACATTCAGGATCTCAGAACCAGTCAGAATTCCTGCAATTAACTTATGTCAAATAACTGCATGCATGTGTCAATAGCATGCTGTAGTCTTTTCAAGTGGAAGCTGGGAGCATGTGTTCTTAAACTTTATTCCTTTCTCTGCTGCACTTCTTTGTAAACACTTTCTTTGCACTACTCATAAATGATTGCAAATTCTAAGTCTTTTCATAGTAGAAGTATTGTAGATCTTTGGGAAGCAACATGGAATTGCAAATGGAAACTTCTAAAAATATCTGCTACTGTATTCTCATTTGCATTTCAGTATCTTGGAAATTTAGTGAATTCATAATTTCATAATTTTGTAATTATTAACAATCAACTAAGTTTGACTTCTGCTAAGTGTTGTTATGAAAAATTGCAGGGAAGGACAGTTTCTAAGTTGCCTTTACTGCACTGCTTAAATCTCACTGATTTCCTTTGTGAGAATAAAAATCTTTTGCATGTAAAAAATAATGTATGTAAAAAATATACATTACAGGCTATGTAAAAAATAATTCAGAAAAAATACTTTCTTACTCTGCCTCTTGAAAAATGACAGTCCAGAAACCTCTGAGAGGACATCAGTGTACTAAGCTTGACATGTCATTCCCCGCAAACAGGTTGCCTTTAGAAGGATGTAGCCATGTAATAATGTCACATCTTCTCATGGCCTCTGCACTCTGAAT
>VYZQ01032340.1:5727-18041 GCA_013400655.1 Mystacornis crossleyi | reverse complement strand
ATGTTAATTTTGACATTTTCATCTTGCATGTTTAGATAGTTCTAATGACCTTTCTTCATGAGATTGTGTCACACTGTGAGCTAGGCTACCGTGCTGGAAGCTGCACCCCATCCCTTCTCCATTATCAGTCCTTCAGCATGTTCCCCCAGACCTGCACTATCTACTCTCAAAGCCTTCCCTTCTCTTCCCTTCACTTACACTCCAGCCTCAAGGGCCTTGAGTAATTATTCTTCCCCTGCACCCCTTGTAACTAAATACAGTGTTAGGGAGTCAGAGTGATAATATTTTTGTGATGTGTCCCCAGAGAATGGCATAGCAGAGAGAGAAGAAAATCTCAGGATGTCTATGCAGTTTTCTCATACAGTGGCAGAGTTGGGAGAACTGACCTGCGTGTGACTCCTGAGCTTTCATGAGTGTGAAGTGTTGCCTGCAAACACGTGCAAAGGAGCAAAACTGGTATAAACTTAGGCTGTAGGGTTTACTGGATTCATTGCCCTTAAGAAATGCATATGGAATTTTCATGCTAACATTTTGCAGTGCTGTCCATTCTGGAGCTCCTATAACTAATTGCCTTTTTGTGATGGGAGAGGAGAAATTCTGATGCATCTGGTCATTTCACTGAAAGTGTTTAAAAAGCCTATTTGGGATTTGGCCCAGCAACTTACAGTTCTGGTGAAATTGTTGGGACTTAAGCGCTTATTTACATGTCTTATGGACAGGGGAACTCTTTCCTGGTTATTTTGAAGGATAATTTGAAATTGAGATAAATGTTGCATTACAGTAAATATATTAACTTTTCAAATCCAGCCACGGTTATGCGTTACAGTAGGTTTGAAACTTCAGCCTTGGAGTTCTAAAAGGCACTTGCTGTGCCCTGTTGGCCCACAGTTGCATACAGCAACAACACATCACAGCCTTTTCATTTGATACACAGGTGCACAGTGCCAGCTCAGATGAAGATGGTGCTTCTCAGATTCATCAGTCAAGCAAAACAAAACTAACCGGTGGAACAAAGAAAGGAAAAGAAAGTAGGTTTGCAGAGCTCTACATACTGCATGCTTTGTACAGTTGTGTCCCATCAGGTGATAGACTTTGGTGTAGACAGTTTGGGCAGGCCTGTTCTTAGAGTAGAATGATATTGTCAGTAGATGTTGAGACATGTTGAACTGTCCCAGCAGCAGCTTCTCAAATACAGTGCAATTGTGGGAAAGTCAGTCTTGCAGATCTTCCTGTGTCACACCCAGTATCTGTTCCAGCCAACAAAAATTGAATAGAATATAATGCTCAGGTGGGGGGACCTCAAGCTGGAGAGGGGCAGTGTGAAACTGATGCTATTTGCAAATGCATCTTGCTTCTGTCTTAATTACAATTTGTGACTCTCTTGGGAGTTAAGGTGGAGGATGATAAAAAATGCCACGTGGAAGAAATCAGTGTGGTGTCTTCTCGGGATTTGAGAAGAGTGAGACACTGGGTCACTCACAAGCACCTTGAGCAACTGCTTAAGGCACCGCAGCAGGAAACAGTCATTTGTGGGAGGATTGATGAGAGACATGGAAAAGTTGTGTTATAGATTAGTAGATAGCAAGGAAGCTGCTTAGATTTTGGAGGATGTGGGAAGGAGTGGGTGGGTAAGAGTTCAGGGCCAAACAAGGGAAAGGCTTTGGCCTTAAACTGGTGTTGAGAAATAACATACATGTCCATTGACAGAATCCACCCAGCAGCAGAAGGAAGAAGATCTGATGGAAATCGGACAGGCTGACTCTGCTGGTGTGGACAGTGCAGGATGCAAAAGAAAGACTCTGTCACTGCAGGGTGTCGATTGTGGCAAGTCAGGTGTGCTGGATGACACATGTATCATGAGGCCATCTAAGAATGCACCCCTAAAAGCTGACTGCAAAAAGGAAAATAGCAGGCAGTCAAAACAAGATGCACTTTGTGAGGAGACTGATGGTGATGGGATGCTTCCCAAGAGTGCTAATGAAGGAAATACTTACGTACTGGATGCCACAAAAGAAGGAAATGTGGGCAGTTTTCTAAATGTAAGTACTCGTCTCTTGTTGGGTTCTCTTTGTTGTCTCTGCAAATACATCATTTACTTATTTAAGCTCAAACTAGAAAGCTTTTGCACACAAACAGCGTGTGTGGTAGGCGCGTACAAGGAGAGGAGCATGTGGTGCTCCCTGCAATCACAGGTGACAGGACAGTAGGTGGTTTGTGCCTCCATAAGCTGATACATGCTATGTACCAGCTGCAGTTTTTGGCACCACTGGGTTCCTGAGAAACATATTCCCCAGTAATGAGTGACAACTTTTTCCTGATGGCCTTTCTTAGAGGTTCAGAGAGCAAATAGCACATTTTTTTGAGCCACATGCCTTCTCCCATCCTTGTTTATTTTATTCCCCAGCCACTGTAAATTCTAGTTTGTGCTGGTTTGAGACAGGTGTTGAGTTATTGTACAAAACTTCCCTGCCTATGTTCAATCATAGGTTCAGGAAGTGGTGTGTCATACTGTGTCTGCTAAATAAGTCTCTCAGTTATGACTTGCCAAGAAACAAACAGCAATGAATTGCCGAGTACCTCCAGTTAAGACAAGTGATTCATAGACACATCTGCAGGTACTCTGCAAATAATTTATTTCTCTTCACTGGCATGATTATGTCTTACAGCAAAGCCCTTGCATATGTTTAGGCTTTCTTCCTTGCAGAAGTAATGTGGTGTTAATATTAGTAGTGCATCTTACAGAAACCTTTCTTCTGCACCCACGAGCATATGTTCCTACGTGCACCTGCGTGACCTTTCACGTCCTGTACTTGGTCAACACACAATCATTTAATCCATTCCTTGCTCCCTAGCACTGTTGCCCTGGCAATGGCGTTGGGTAATAAACATTCCATGTGGGCTGGAGAAGGAAAGGAGGAAACTACCTTTACTAGTGACAAGATAGTGACACAAAATAGTTTTTCCAGCCAATGATGTGGTGTTGGACTGTTTCTAATTCAGATTTTCTGTTTTACAGCACAGCTGCTGCCCAAATCTCTTTGCACAAAGTGTGTTTGTAGAAACTCATAACAGAAGTTTTCCATGGGTGGCATTCTTCACAAACAGGTGAATTTCTGGAAGTTTAATTTTTCTCATTCAGGGCACTAGGGGAAAAAAGCAGTGCTTAGTTATTAGGATTTAATTACACTTAGGGGTGGGGCAGATGCTTAGATTATGAAAGCACAAAACTACCTTCTAATTGGTGACTTCTTACTGTGCACTAAAGACAGAAGAAACAGAGCTTGTTGGTTATCACTAATGAGTATTTCTTCTGTTTTGCACTGAAATGTAAAGTAGGGAAGCTTAATTTTGATGCGTCCACTCCAGTGATAATCTTCTTCAGTGGAGAAATAGGTTTAACTCAGCATGGTCATTTGGAAAGCCAAGATTCACTCATCCTACTGTTGTGTCTCAAGGAATGGCCACCAGATCTGGGTCCCATAGGGCAGGATTGAACCCCAGAGGATATTAAGGTTGAGACACTTCATGGGCCAAACAAGCTGGCTTCAGTCCTTCTCCTCACAACTATAAAGACAAGCAAGACTTTGTGTAGCCCAGCATGTCCTGGGGGTGTGACAGTAGGATACTCAGATGTGAAAATGTGTTCTGAAAGTAAAAGATGCAGGTATTTCCTTAGTGTCTAACAGGAAGGGAGGTACAGAGAGCTGGTGCCAGTGAGACACAAGATGGCAGCAGCTGAACCCAGGAGAGGAAAGATTAATTGTATGAATGAAGTCAGCTGATGTGCACACCAGCAGTAGTACTAGGTGAGAACAGAATAGAGAGGAGAGACTTTATTCCAGCAGCCAGTTCCAGGGAACACTGATCTTCTGTGGCGCCTTGCAACTCTCCTCCATACTGACACAGATGCTGTGGGTTGCACTGGGAGGTTTCCAAGAACTGCGAAGACAATGTTTTGAAATATGTCAGAAAAAACATTTTGTTTTAGCTAGAGTCTTTCTTGCTCAGGTACTCAGTAAAGTGTAGTGGGGACTGAGGCCAGTCGTGAGAGCTAATAGAAACCAGCAAAGACACTTAGGGAAGAAGATTGTTGAAGGAGAGTTTCCCTCACTGGCTCTTCCATTTTCTGGGCATCACTCTTTTACAACTTTACTAAATTAAGGATTTCATCTGGATCATTGAACTTAATTGTGTGCCTTCCATGAACTTGCCCAGTCACCTTTTTATTTATTTTATATGTCTGGCCTCTAGAACATCTCAAGTCAGCAAGTCCCAAGCTGCAATTATGTGCTGTATGAAAAGTCCTCATTGTTTGTTGCCAGGCTGCTGCCTGGGAATTCACTGGATGTCCCCTATATCATATCCAGTGAGAGACATCAGAGAATTACTCTCTTCATTATAATGTTCATATTTTATTACATTTTCCATCAGTTGTCCCTCAGCATCTTAGTCTCAGGTATTTAGTTTGGCATTCATTTTGGACAATGAATTTCCTCCCTTAGACGTTTCTTCTATTGTACTGCCAGAGCAGCTGGTTCATGAGGAGCATGTGTTTAATTCTGAGTCTCGGGCTTTGTGCACGTAGTACAATTGCATTAAAATGTAGCTTGTCAGACCAAAGATGACAGTCTTCAACAACTTATCTAGAGATCTGTTCAAACTTCAGTGATACACTGTACATAGGAAAAATAACAAAACCGTGTTACTCATTTAGATGTATCACTTAAGTGGTTTTCCTTTTTTTGTTTTGTTTTGGTTTTTTGTTTTGGGGGTTTGTTTGTTTGGGGTTTGTTGATTTTTGTTTGTTTGTTTTGGTTGGTTGGTTGGGTTTCGTTTTGGTGGGGGTTTTTTGTTTGTTTGATTTTTGTTTCCCAGAATTTACCTCTAAGTTAGAGCACATTGTTTAGACTCTGATCCTTTTTGCAATCTCCATAGCTTTGGTAGGCAAAGCAACATGAGCGTGCCAGAGACTCCTTGTATCCCTTGTTTCTCTCCCAGCAAGCTGCCTGTGTGATGCTCCCTGCCCCCTACAAATTTTGGGTTTGCATGTGTGTCATTGGTGACAAATTGTAAGCACAGTACTGTTTCATTTAGTTCAAACAAATTGACTGTTTTATTTCTTAGACATGTGAAAGCTGGAACCGAACTCACGTGGGATTATGGTTATGAAGCTGGAAGCATGCCAGAGACAGAGATTTCCTGTCAGTGTGGAGTTCAGAAGTGCAGGAAAAAAACCTTATAGGCAAAGCTTTCCTACTGTCAACACATCTTGTACCTGAGGATTTATATGCTGGAAGGGATGACTACTCATCGAACAGCCCTCAAGTCCATGGTGCTAATTTCATTCAAGTAAAATGCCTTCCAGCTGATGTTTTCTTCTAATCTACATTTAAATGTCACTTTTGTAGTTTACAGAATTAGAACTGTTTGTCCTAAGAACAGGCATCAGACTTTTCCTAGAGAATTTCTGTTCTCTTGGTCTTCCTCCTTCCTGCTTCTAATCCGCAAGCAAAGTTCACAGTGCACTGGAAGAATTCCTCCTCCGTGCTATCTGCAGCAGAGACAAGACTGATGAGAGCAACAGTTCCTTGGTGCTTTCTGTGCTCCTCCACAGGGCTGAGTTAGCAAAACTCAGGTTTCTGAAACTCATTATGAATGCAAGGCTGCCTGTCTGGGCACTAGGAGTTGTTAAAATACACCTAAGCCTGATGGAACCGATGGGACAGATAGTCCTGAACAAAGATGGAATTAGACAGAACAGGTCTGCAGAGCTGTGCTTGTGCTACAAAGTGAGCTGGACAAGTCCTGGTGCAGCAGGAGAAAAATGACTGGGTTTTGTTGGGTTGCACCCCTCTTCACGTCTCTGACACAAAGAGAAATCCTTGAGAAATCCAATGTACCTCATCTCAGTGCCATATTGTGTAGTGTGGGACAGGTGGGCCACAGAATTCCTTACCACACAGTTTGTTGATAAGAGAGAAACAAGCTACATTAGGAGACACAGAGTGCAGATGCAGGAGGTGGCTCTGAAACGGAGCAAGGGATGGGTGTGCAGGTGTGTTGCTTTTGAATGTGTTGTAGCATTGGGCAAGCAAGGAGGTGTTGCAGATGAGCAGTTTAGACACTTGAAGAACCACTGCCAAAGGTTTCAAAAAAACTGGTTTTGTTAAAAATGTTATAAAAGTAAGACTTAACATAGTTTGATAGCAAAGTTCACTCTGTTACTGCAGAGGATATAATAATAATTTAAAGTTACCAGTACAAAATCTAGTGCACTCTAATACAAAGCAATGTATGACATCGGTCACTTACCAGAGATCTGCAGTTGATCAGGGGTCTCTCAGCCTCAACGAGTAACACTGAGAGGCATCCCAGCTCACGGGGAGGTCACTGCCATACAGCCAGCTGATTAGCATGAGAGCTCAAAAAAGGCTAATTCAGGCTGTCATTTATGGAATAAAGTGGTTGGCTTGAAGTCAAATTACCTTTGTTGGAGAAGGTAAACATAAGAGTCTTGTACCTACACTTTCCTTTGTTCCTTCATAAATGAGTTTTGGAAGAACCACCTGCTATTCATGTGTTAATTGTGTGGTTGGTATCCCAGATTCCAAGCCCATATGCCTCAGTGGTCACCATGTCACCCTGTTCCTGTGGGGGTTTTCAGAGAAATGGTTGGAACAAATGAAGGTCTTGGCCTGGTTATGTCCAAGCCTATACTGCAAAATAAAAGAGAAGCAGGAACCAGTTCTCAGCCCTGAGGCCAGGAGGCAAGGTATGTCTTATGCCCACATGGCTTAGGGTTCTCTTTTAATTGGGTTGTGTCTGTGCTGTGTAACTGCGGACAAACATGGCATCTGTGGCCCTAAGTGGGTTTTTTTTTTTAGTTTGTTTTGGATGCTTCAAGCTTAAAATTCATGGGATTGTGCTGCAACACAGGATGCTCCTGAATTTCTCAAGTCTCAGCATGCATGAGGAGTTTCAGCATGTTAAAAGTGGACCTTTAAGAGAGATAACAGACCTGTGAACCATTCTGCTTGCAATGAAACCTCAGCTCTTCTCTCCCATTCTGTTTGAAAGTTTAACATATCCATCAAGCAAATGTCTCCTCAGCTTTGGGCCCAGTCATCACACTCTGGGTTTGTGTGGGCTTTCACCACCCGTCTTCAGGGATAAATGTAAAAGAGTGGGGTTACCCCAGTGTTGGTCCAGTGCCTCTTCAGAGGGTCAGAACCACCCACTCGTGCCCTCATCAGTCCTTCTGTCATTGCAGCCCTGTGTTAGCTGTGCAGACAGCACTCAGCTCAGTTGCCTTGTGCTTCATTGAAGATCTGTCTCCACTCAGAGGGAATATGCCTTGAGATAACATCTTTCAGTGTTAACCAGAGATATGCCAAAGTGTATGAAAAACCCACGGGTAACCCAGAAGTGGTATTAGCCTTTTAAACAAGTGAAACTGCAGAAAACATCTGTGTCTATGCTTGACTTGGATGTGGAAAAGAAGATGGGAATGTTGTTAAAGCACTGGGAAGGGGGGGGGGGAGGTGGGGAGAAGGTACATTGTACTGCTGTTATATATTTTCCAGATCAGTGGTAGGAACTAATGATACTAGGCTGGTGTAGAAAAGCCCTGTTTCTTGATGCAGGAAAACAGACCTAATGTTTCAAAAGATGCAGCACTTAATTGTTCCACGTGGTCTGCACCTATGGGAGAGCCTGCTTTGAGTGTAGATGTCACGGAAGGTGTGTATGAAACAGGGATTTTTGGCTAGCTAGGTTTATCAGGTCTGTCTCCGGGCTGGTGCTTCTTCATTCTCCTCCTCCAGGCCAGAGATCATAACCTGTCCATGAGAAAAATCACCTTACGAGGTGTGATTTCTGCCTGCTTCTGTAGTATTACTAGAACAGGTTCTGCTGAGGGTGTCCTGGAAGTATCCTCTGCAGGTAATGGCCACAGGAGTGCTCCTCTGAGCTCTCTCTCAGCTCTGCTGTCTGTTCCTCTGCTTGTCACAGTTTGCACATGGGGCTGTTTCTGAGCACAGCCCCTCGTGTCGCCCGTGCTTTAGCAGAGCAGTTTGTAAAAGCACCGAGCACAAGCACTGATGGAAAAACAGGTGAAGATGCTCCAAGTGAAGTAAGTACTCAAAAGCACCTGTGGAATGACACATTTGGGACTTCTCGTCAGCCTGCCAGGGGTATCAAAGAAGAGTGCCTGATGGGAACTAATTGCATTGAGATATGAATCACAGCTCTTAGAGTGAGCAGGACAGTGAGCAAGATGGTCCCAATGGAACGACAGTAGGGATGTGCAGATGTATAAGGGCCCCATGGAAATATTAGCACCCAAGATAAGCATACAAATGCAAAGACAGCTGAAGATCACAGCATAGGTATAAAAGAAACTGGATGGAAGCATTAACTGAGCACTAATGTCCATCTCTTATGTTTTTCAGCAGAACTGTATGGCTCAATAGTGCAACAGTTTGGAGGAAGAGATCACAAAGGTTTTGGACTTGATTTTCCTCCACAGAGAATTTTTTTCTGTGTTGAAGAACAAATTTCTGTTAGGAAGATTTTACTAGTTCAAGATTTATGCACTTGTGGGTGCTTGAATTGTGTTGACTTGTTTGAGTATCATCTAGAAAATAGATCTGGGAATTGGAATTGCGTAGCAGCATTTGGCTAATAGATATAATCTAATTCCAAGCCTGGACACAGGGGTTGCTCTTAGGTCTGATATGCTGCATCTGGGCAGATGCAAACGGATTTTGAAAACCAGCTGGAATGATGCCAGCAGTGCTGAAAATCAAAGTTGATCTGGCTGGTAAAGGGAACTGACCTTGAAAGCTCCATGTTGTGTTTGGTGTGGCCTCCTGATGAACCAGAACATGCCTGTTAATGTGTCTGGTGAGCTCGCTGGGAGAGGTTCAACCAGACCAAGTGCCAGGTCCTGCATTGGGTCACAGCAACCCCATGCAGTGCTGCAGGCTGGGGGCAGAGTGTCTGGAAAGATGCCCAGCAGAAAAGGACCCGGGGGTGCTGGTTGACAGCAGCTGAACACGAGCCAGCAGCGTGTGCCCAGGTGGCCGAGAAGGCCAATGGCATTGAAATAAACAAAATTAAAGGCGGAGGTTTTAGCAGTATAGGATTAAAGGTTTATTAGTAAAACAAAGACAAAAGACAGCGCTGGGCGCTTAGCGTATTGCTAGAGGCGCATCTTCATTCATTCTATTGAGGACTTAAGTACCTTCTCAAACTGTTACATAGTCATTAAGCTCAGAAAGTGATTTACACTTCAGTTAATTGCTCTCCTTCCCCCTTTCTTGATCTCTGTCCCTCCCGCCAGCATGGCGCCGTCTTAGAGACCTCTGTATTTTCTCAGAGTCGAGGGAAAGAGTCCTCCTTAAGCATTAGACGATTTATTTAGGGAGGTGTGAATTTTGCAAGATAACGCGCTTCCTGGGATGTTTGTGGCTTATTTCCTTTATCTCTTCAACGTGCCTTACTCTCAACTCTGTGGTTTATCAACTTAAGACACTTATTACTACGTTTTCTATATTACAACTACTTCGAGAATACAATATATTTTTAACTTTATTTAACTGTATTTTGCTTTAACACTATTTCGCATAATACATGTTCGCTAGTGAATATTGAATCCGTATTTGCGAGGGCCAACATTTATCATTCACTCACTTATCACAGCATCCTGGCCTGCATCAGCAATAGTGTGACCAGCAGGACCAGGGCAGTGATTGTACCCCTGTATTCGTCCCTGGCGAGGCCACACCTCAAATCCTGGGTTCAGTTTTTCGGCCCCTCAGTTCAGGAAGGACATGGAGGTGCTGGAGCGTGTCCAGAGAGGAGCAGCAGAGCTGGTGGAAGGTCAGGAGCACAAGTCCCATACGGAGCAGCTGAGGGAGCTGGGGGTGTTCAGTCTGGAGAAAAGGAGGCTCATGAGTGACCTTACCCGTCCATACAAATGCCTGAAAGGAGGGCGTAGCCAGGGCGGGGTCGGCATCTTCCCCGTGGCAACAAGGGACAGGAAGCTGCACCAGGCGGGGTTTGGGTTGGATAGTAGTTCCGCGATTCTGTGAAAAGTGAACACGGGGCTAGGGAGGAATGCAGGAATATCGCCTTTCCCGTGGAGAAAGCCCTAGGGAAATGGCTGCCCGGCGGCGTCCCGCGGCAGCGCCTGGCACGGGAATCGAACCCAAGGATCGGGTCCGTGACCCCGGCACGCCCGAACGCGAGGGGGCCCCGCGCGTGCCTCCCTTATCACGTGACGGGCGGCGCACCTTCCCCCCAGCACGCGAGGGCCGCAGCCAGTCAGCGCCGGGCAGAGCGCGGCGGGCGCACCGCGCATGCTCCGTGCCCCGGCCGGGCGCGCTCACTTCCGCGCGGGAGAGTTGAGGCGGGGGAGGGGGCACAGGGAGTGACGGCTCGCGCGGGCCGGGCCGCGAGCGGGCGGTAAGTGCCACCGCGGGCGCGCGGGGCGGGGAGGGCGCGGGGCTCGGCGCCTCCTCAGCGCTGCTCGCGCACCCCCGCAGCGCCGGTGAATGGAGCCTGCCGGGGCGCGGGCAGAGCGGGGGGCTCGGCGGAGCCGTGAGGCGGCACCGGGACCCCCGTGAGGGCGGCACCGGGGGCCCGAGTAGGAATTGGGAAGAAATCCTTTACTTGTGAGAGTGGTGAGGCGCCGGCGCGGCCTCCCCAGAAAAGCTGCGGGTGTCTCATTTCTGGCGGTGTTCGAGGCCAGGTTGGATGGAGCCCTCAGCAGCCCGGTCTAGTGAAAGGTGCCCTGCCCACGGCTGGGGGGTTGGAACGAGATGGTCACCAGTGAAAAGTGATCAGAAAGGCTTTGTTTCTTCTTGTTCCTTGCGAAATCCGGATATGTTTGTTTCGTAATGACTTGGGGAGAATGGGGAGGGGAAATGTAGGTCGTGTCTGACATCTCGATGTCCATGACATCTCCAGCCCTGCTTCTTGCCCCACAAAGCGCAAATGAGGGACGTGGTGAGTGTGGGGTAACAGGTGTGTGATTTCTTTCTTTCTTCCTGCTTCCAGAGATCCAATCCTGCACTGCGCTGGAAGGAAGAGGAGAGCAGAGCAGGAGCTGGGGCAGTGGGTTTCAATAGTATGCTGGAAGTCAGGGGACTTGGGTTCTTTTCCTCACTCCCCTGTGGATATACTGAGATTCTGTCCCTTAGCCTCTTCCTGTGTAAAAGATGGATATTTACATGCAAGGATGCTTTCAGAACTGGTCTGGAGAGCAAGTACTTAGACAAACTGGTAATGTTTCAGCAGGATTGTTGAATCTGAAGGTGGCGCAAGCCCTGTGCTCTTGCCAGCACTGTTCTCATCCCTTTTTACTTTCTGTTTCCTTTCTGGTTTTCTTCTTTTTAGTCAGTTTTGTGGGGGGGGAAAATCAAAACCAACAGCTCTGCTTCTAGGAAATGGCACAGATACAGGGGAGGTGGCCGGGTGTGACTGTTCGTTTCAGCTGCCATTCTGTCTTCTGTTTTGCAGCTTCATTTGTTCTGTCATGAGTGGAGGGCAGCAGAAAGGCCCCCAGCTCTTACAGATGAATTAGTCCCCCTGGGTTCCCTGTGGTGGTTACAGTGGAAGCAAAGGGTTTCAGGACTTTGTGACAGCAAGGATTTGCCTGTAAAACAGCAGGTGAAAATCCAGCATTGATAAGTGGAAGATGATGGATGTGTCAGAGAAACAACCATATAACAGTGGTGCTCTCCCTACTATCTGATGTCACTTAAGAAAGTGATCTGGGGGACTGTAATAACTCTGTAATACTGGTCTAGTTGATAAGGTGGTGTTGGGTCATTGTTTCAACTTCATCTGAGAGGTCTTTCCCAAACTCACTGGTTCTGTGACAAGTATGTGAGTCTCACTGAAAGGCATCCCTTCTGAGGGGCCCAGGAGGACAAACCCATGTAATTTCTGTGTCAAATTCTCACCCTTCAGTTAGGTACAAGTCAGGGTACTTCTGTGCCTTCCATTGTTTGTGGTCACGGAATACCCCGGAAGTGTAGTTGGTGCAGAACATTTCCTGGTAAGCAAGGGAAAGAACAAGACCACACAGCTCCCACGCCGCCTCTTGTTCCTCCCGAAAGCCAGGGCAGCACACACCACCAGCCCTCCACCCGGTTTTGTCTGCTCTGATCACCGTGGGCCTCACTGCATAATGAGATTTGCATTTTCTTTGCTGCTTTGTGCTTCCAGCAGTAGTTCTATGGAAGTGTCAGCTCTGTGCTCAGAAGCAGTCTAAAATGTGATTGGAATAGTAAGAATTATTAAGGAAA
>VYZQ01032338.1:16968-36125 GCA_013400655.1 Mystacornis crossleyi | reverse complement strand
CCCCGAAACACAGTCAGGACTCCGCGACACACACTGACAAAACAAAACAAACGGCACAGCACTAACAGAAGAAGCCAGTGCCTGAGCCTAAGTAGGACTGCTGGGGCAATGGGCAGAGGGTGGTTAGGGCAACTAGGAGCACCTGGTGCCCTCCGTGCTCTGACAGCTTTCATGTAAGTGTTCCAGTGCCCATTCTTACTTCACTTACGAATAGGAATGGAAATACAGAGGTGTGAACTTGAATCGAGCAACCCGACCTGGATGAACACTTCCCGTATCCAAACAGAATGCTGCAGACCTCTGATGTGCCATGCTCTGTGTTGCCTGTGGAAAGGCAGCCCCAAAAGACAGCCGATATTCTGCCTTAGCCCTATAATTTAGCCATACTTCAGGAAAGAAACAGGGATACTAACCGTGTTGCAGTCCAGAAGAATGGAGTAAGATTTGCCTCTGTGGAGTTTGTGATGTTCTTTAATTCCTGTCAAGTTTGCACTGTGTGGAAGCAGCCCACAGTAAAATTGATTTTTCAGTAAAAAGAGATGAAAATGTCTTAATGTATCTTCAGATCTTCATTAAGCTGCTACATTTACCAAGAGATTTTTCCAAAGCACCTCAGAGTACCGGGAAATTCTGTTTCTCTTAATTGAGTAGTCAAATCCCCAGCCACCTTTGAAAACTGTGTCTTTAAAGCTCTGATCATGCACAGGTGTCTCAGCCACAGAAATGGTAACACTTTCTCAACTTAGGAAAAGAAATGACTCTATTCAAACCTCACTGCCAATCCCCTGGGATGGAAAAGGAAGCACAACCTTGTCTAAGTATGAAAAGAGAAAAGGTCTACGTAAAGAATACCAAAAAGCTACAAGTGGCAGAGCACAGCAACCACAGGTTTCTGTTTGAAGTCCACAAGTGTAATGCATTTCCATAAAACTCAGATCTCATTCACGAACATCCTCTTCAGATTCCATCTCAAAAACAGAGCAAAACCATTTATGGAGCTTCTCTTTTATATTCTTGCTTTAGACATGCAGCGGGTGCTCTTGCTCTTTTATCAGGGAAAGGAAAGCTTGCCTAATATCCCAAATAAGAAAGTGATAAAAACATCAACAATAAAACAGACACACAGTGTTCTGTTCCAAGATTTACAGGTGCTTGAAAAGAATGTGTCCTTTCCTCTCCTGTCTTAAAAGCAGAATGAAGTGACAGGGGTAAGATTGCCCTGTGGATCAGAGAAGGCACCAGAAAGTTTTTCAGCTGAAAGACAAACAAGTGGAGTATGGAACCATTTGACTTTTCACGCTCAGAGATGTCTCCCCTCAGAAGCAGCCGGCAGAGCATGAAGGAGTGTCCTTTTAGCTCCTGCATTTATCTGGCTAGAACACGGCATGACCTCAAGCTTACCACATTCTCACTTACTAGCAGGGAACACGAATACCTCCGTGAGCATGGGAACACCTTCCAGGTGGCTCCAGGAACTGCCTACAGGGCCCCCTGAGGGTGAGTGGGGTCCTGTGCACCGGGGCACCACGCTGGCTGGGGACACCTCTCTTTTGGGCTCAGCAGTTTAGTGTGTCGACAGGCAGCAGCCATAACCAACGTCACTTTTGCTGGGGAAGGTCATGTCTCTTAAACGCAAGCTGGGCACACTCAGGAGCTCCGTTCCTCGGTGAAAATTAGTGTGTACAGACTTCCTCTAGGCCCTGTTGACATGCAGGCCCCGGACAGAAGCTAGGAGCTATCTGAAGGTTAAGTGCCCAACGTGCCAGCGCTGTGCTCTCTGGTCTCCCTGGGTCCCCAGAATCCCCCTCCTGATCTGTTCTTGCATCGGGGAAGTTTTCTGTAACTCACGTCATGTTCTTTCATTTCTGTTTTTCAAAAGGGAAATTCTTACTGTCGGTATTTAAGCAGTTTGATAGTGCCCTGCTCCACACAGGAGGGCTGACAACCTTACAACAAAGTTTTTATTAACTGGAAGTCACAGAAAAATGGAAGAAAAAATCTGCGTGGGAGGGTTTCTGTGATGAGAAGGATTTGTTCATCACCAAAAGAAAATGTTTCGATCTCGTATTTGGGAACCTGCGCTTTCATCACAAACGAGAGGGCATTATCAAAGCAGAGCTTGGACAGGATATTTCAGTCTTGGCCAAACATGGGGTTTTAGCGGTCTTCAAAGTGCTTTTTATCCTCTGCCCTAAGCCAGCTGCTAAAGGAGCCAGCTGTGCACTGCCTGCTCTGCTCACTTGGCTGCCTACCCCTGCACAGTGTGAATGCCCTTTCCTCGCTGACCCCCAGTCTGCTTGGTTTGGTTTGGCCTGGGTGTCTTCTGGGTGCATTTAGGGCTGTTCTGTAGCTAATTTCTGGGCAGTGGTTCTCTTCTCCAGCACCAAACCACTGCCCCTGAGTTCTGTAAACAGCTGGTTTTAGGGGATGTGAGTTTTCCAGCACTGGCAGATATTTCAGCCTTCCTAAAGGCTCAGAAGACACCAGCAGTGTAGCACATGCGAAGAACTCACTCTTTTGCAGTGGATCCTGTTCTGCTGGTGCAGAGTCACTTGTCAAGGACAATAGCTCTTGGCTGAGCATTACTATGACAGAGTTGGGCGTGCTGCCAAGGAAAGCACTCCTTTGTGGTCTACGCAATGTTTTGCTGGCCTGTCATTTTGAGATCACTGCTGACAGCAAACTGAAAACTGCCTTTCACCGTTATTAGAAAGAAAAAGAAGACTACTCAGCAAAATGGATAACAGGCTTTGCTGAAGCCCCAGAGCAAGAAAAGCAGGTTGGGTAGATCATGCACGTGTGCGCGTGTGTGTGCCTGGGCTTGTGTGAGCCTTACAGCAGCCGCCCTCTGTGCTGGAGGAGCCCCGCACAGTAGGCAAGAAAGCTTTGCCCTCCACAGAACAGAGGCTGGAGTGAGCCTCTTTACACTGGCTTCTGAGGAAACTCAGAGCTGATGCTGACTGCACGCCACAAAGAGACTTTCAACTGCAGAGATGTTGACTACAGGGCCACCTTCGTACTTGGAAATTCTGCCTGTTTGTTGTCCCACGGATCGTGGGATTATCTAAAGTGGCTTTAAGAGGCTGACTTGCTTTTGCACAAGAGGCATCCTGGCATTTAACAAACTAAATGGGAAGTTACAACTGAGGCCCGTGAGGTTTCAATTATGTCTCGAGATGTCAAAATTAGGAAGAACAGTGCTCATTGATTCTCATCCTGTCATTCATTGACAGGAAGTACCCTTGAATGCGTGGAGAAAGGCTGTGTCTGAAAGCATAAATGCCTGTGATTATAATTCACAGAAGGAAGGAGCCGTGTGGCTGTGACCATGCAAGGCATTAGTGATATCTGTGACTTACCTGATACACAAGGATTGCTCTTATCCCTAGACACTTACCACATCTGGCTTTTTCTTACTGCTCACACTTTTCATATCCTAGCCCTAAAAAGGCAGCTGAAAGGTACTTTGTTTCTAAATGGGAATGTTCAGACAGGTTCACTGTGATCCCATTAATCCATTTTCTCTTCGAACCTATACGTCAGGAGAGTCTTTCCGAGAATCCTGGGGAAAGTAATCTGCTGATGAAGCGAAGTGTCACTGAGGCTTTTGAGGCTGCTGCTGAACCACCTTGCCCTGTGTGGGATCCTGACAGCCAAAAACAGACTGGGAATGATGCTGCGTGATGTAGCTGATCTGGTCACTGGACAAGCTGCTTCCCAAGTGGAAGAGCACGTGCCACTGAAGGATTATGAGCGTGCCTCATCTGCTTCTAGAAACCACCTGAAATGACACACGCAGCCTGTGCACACAAAATCGAAGTGTCTGTGTTCGGGCTGCTTCTCGGGGGCCTGGTTCCTCTCTCCAGCTGCTCGTACAGGGGCAGCACGAGCTGCAGCCCCTCACCAGGGAAAGGGACAACAGCCTGTGTGTGGCAGGACTTGAGTTTCAGACTTCTGAATGTGCAGAAAGCTGCTTTTCTTTCACCTCTCTACAGCTGCATGGCGTTTCATAGCAAAATGTTTCTAAGACAGCATCGAAGCACTTCCTCTTCAGCCAGAACTTCCTGTTTTGCCTACGTGGTCCGTCTCCATGCTTCTCACTGCCCCCTCCTTTCCCTTCCCTGTCTGGAACGGATCTTGCTTTTTGCTCCTCTGGTGTCCATGTGCTCAGCGCACGAAGGGAAATGCAACTCCTGCTGTCACCCAAAAAAACCCCCTCTCAAATATTGAATTCTCTGCATGGTTGAATATCAAGGTGGTTTCAACGGATGAAAATAAAAATTTCCTGTGGCTTCCAGCAGATTTTAAGATTTCGTCGTCAAGCTGTTTTTTCCAGGTATTTGATTTGATAGGGGAAATGTATCATTATGAAGATGACTTACTGAGACAAGCAGGTGTTTGTGCCTCTTGGTGCAGGCGTATAGACTTTGAGTTCAGAAAGCACGAAACATCCTTCACATATGCTTAACTGGGTGACTTTGCTCTTAGAATAAGTTGAAACACCACTGAATGAGACATAATACGCCAACCTGTGTGACCAGGAGACTGCCACTGAGATTGTGCTTGTCCCTTTGTTTAGCCATGTCCTGTCCAGAAAGCATAACAAGACCTTAGAAGGGAAGATTTTATCACAGTCACAAAGAAGCTTTGCTGCTCTGATGGACTCTATGGCTTCCAGAGAGGTGGCTGCCTACGGGATGGAGCCCCAGTTCTCGGGAGGAATCGTTTAACTTTGGCTACAGCTGCCTGTGCTTTAGCCCAAGCACCCTGCGCCCAGTAACCTGTACACAATAGCACTTGGGACATCCAACAAACTGTTACGAAGGGATGAAAGATAATGATTTTGTACTGAGAGCCACGAGCTTCAGGAATGAGAGCGGCTGGGACTACCAGTTAAACAGGCGTGTTGCACTAGGGGGGCCCAGTGATGCTCAGTAAGTTCAGATCTGTTCTAAGTCATTAAAAATAATGCTATTCTCCAGAGGAGAACTCTGCTGGGGGAGCACTGCACCAAGAGACTAGTGAGGTGATACTCCAGCCGTGGGCGACTGTACCTCCGAGTAGGGTGGCTGTCCATGCTTAGAAGAGATTACGGCATGCTGTTCCCTCCAGGCTCCAAGCAGGGCTTTGCTGTAACTTTTCTCTGGCAGAGGGACAGCCAGACTGCACTAACACAAGGTAGAGATTGCCCTGAAGGACTTATGTAAGTGGGGAGCAAATGACTTGCACTTTAAAGTAACAGTGCTTCAGGGACAAAGCTAAAGGAGCTCAGAGAGGCAACTGGAGAGTTAATCACGCCTTTGATGTATCCTTATCTTATCAGGATATGCAGATATAAGGCCTCTGAGAGGCTGGCCAAGTGGTAAATTGTTGGTTGTGTAAAGACTGAGTCGACGGGCCTTGGCTCCTTAAGGTGAGCAAGTCCTGGAGTACTTCACTCCTAGAGCAATAAAAAATTAAAATGACGTTGCAGACTATGAACTGTAACCCCCCAGAAAGCAGCAGACACAAGCAGAGGGGACCGAGGCTTGGGATACACACGACATGTTGAATCCTTGGGGATGTTTCAAGTCCTCCCAGCTTCGGAGGTTCAGTGTCACTATCTCCAAACTCAAGTAGCTGCTCTTTGTAAGCAAGATGCTGATCCACTTGCTCGAGTTCCTACAGAAGAACCAGCTCTGGGGCTGCCTGCCTGCATTATACGATGCTGGAATTCAGCAAAGCACTCTTTAGTTTTCAGTACAAGGAGGCTTGTCTTTGGGTTTCAGGAGGCACACGCCCTTGCATCTGTTTGCTTGTTTCAGCCCTCCCAGGAGGAAATGTTTAATGGGGAGATAACCACTGGAAGGCTTGAAGGCTTTACTCTTTTTTTTTTCATTCCCCCTGAATAATCTGTTTAGCAGCTGAAACGAGGAGGTACTGTCTACCTTTGTAGCTTGGAGATGTTGCCACTTCTAATCTGAGCCTAGGGATGGGCATTGTGAGCCTTACTGGCACAGAAGGACAGCCATCTGTCAAAAGTCTAATTCTGACAAATACTGAGGGCTTGGCAGCCTGATATGGGAGGTGCTATCACTTGCCCTCAGACTTCCTACTTGAGCAAAAGAAAGGATGACTGAGCAGAGCACACAGAGTGAAAAGAAGATGTCCTGGTTGTTTGCATTCTTTCAGATCAGCTTAATCTTCCAAGTGCCCTCCAAAGATAGCCCGAGTGACACTTAAAACAACTATGTGATCAACTCCTGAGCATACAGAGCTTTCTCCAGCTGCCTCGACCCTTGGCAGCTGAACTGGACCGGCAGCTATCAGTTCTCATAGGCACTGTGTTCTTGGCTAATCACTAAGCCCAACCAGTTACGGTTATATGGGGAGTTGGGAGCAGAGGGACAGGCTTGATTCCTGTTGCAGCGCAAGGTACGGAGTCCCTGCTGCACAGCCTCTAATTTCAAGACTTCTATTTCTGCCAGTTCAGGCTACCAAGGAGCTTCAAGTTTATTTTTCCCCCTTTAAATGACAAGGGCAAAGGCCTCGTCTTCCAGTTTGCTGGAGTGGTACAGGCTGAATGAGTGGCGTGGCACACAGGTGGTTAATAGTCTTGTTTTCCCATCTGCATGGGAAAATGACTGTTCCTCTAAAGCTATTGCTCTGTGCAATAGGCTGCTGTCCTTCCTGACTCTGCATCCGGCAGCAACTTCCTCCCTTCAGATAAAGTGAAGTTTATCTAGAGAATTCTTAGTAACCGGAGGAACAAGGAGAGGGGCAATCACGAGATCTGCTGGTACGAGCCAGGCTCACGGTACTGAAGCTGAGCACGCCTTCCCTCGCAGGGCCCACAAGAACAGTTTCCCCTTCTAAACGGGAAATCAGCGTTCTCGCACACAGGGCTGTCGTGCAGAGAAGCTTGAAGCGGCCCATTAAATCTAATAAAGAAGAAATGTTAACACTGCACTCAGCCTTGGTTTGTGTACTGATGGTGGGATAAACAAATAAAGAACTTTGGGGCTTATGTTCTGCTTATTACATTTGAATTGTGTGACACATTTTATAGGACTTAAACTGCATCACTTTAAGTACATATACAAGCACAAACTATATACGCATGAACTGCGCGCTCAGTATCCAGGCCTATTGTTTGGTCAGGAGTCAAAGGTCAGGGCTCTGGATGATGGGACAAGTGCAGCTTTAAATTATGCTCTCAAAGACTTCCCTCTGTGTGTGTCTGTTTAGAGGCATTTCAGCACTAGGTAAAGAACACTGGCTTTTAATTACAGAAGGGAAAAAATGAAATGGAAACCAGTGTTGAAATGCTACATAACGTGAGTAGGATAATTTGGAAAATGGATTAGAGAGTTTCTGAATCCATCTTTCTGACTGAGCAGTGAAGCTGGCAAGCACCTGTTCATACGGAGTTCATATGATACCGATGTCTTTAGGAGTAAGACTTGAGCCCTCACTAAGCCAGGAATTTCAGTCGGGTTCTGTATTTCTGGAAAGATTGTGTTCTCTTTGCAGATCTGTATCACATCTTATGTCATCTAGCACTGACCTGATTCTACCACCCCTTCTCTGTGAAGACTTGAGATGACGGTCCTTGAGACAGCTGTTTCTTCTGCTAGCAAAGAAACATTGTGCTAGAGCCTCAGTGTCCTTCTAAAGCAATGAGTTGTCTTGAAAAAGGTAATGTAATTTACTTGATGGAAAGAGGATGTAAATCCAGCACTCAGTGGCATTCTGGCCTTACTTTGCCTGTCTAACAGAAAATGAGTGGCGTTTTTTTTTGACAACAGAGTGATCTGATACTCATTTTCTGAGACTGGGGTCGAGAGTCATACATGACATTTGGTGGTGTACAGGGGATGATCAGTTCCTGCTGCATCAGGCGCTACACAAGGCAAAATCATAACTAGGTAGTAACGAGAGCTCTGAGATTCCCGTGGCTCTGCTCCAACACTATCAAGCGTATGCTGTTCTCCAGGGCCTGACAAGCTGAGAGCACTTGGTGGGGACTACGAAAGACTCTCTCTTCACTGCTCCTAATCATAACACAAGTGCAGGACACTAAGGTCTTTGGGACACCTGTCAGGTGTGAGTTCACCTTTCGAGCCGTGCTCCCTAAGGATCTCGCCTCCGCTGGCAGTCGAAGTAGGGACCCTGATGAGGTCGGCGTCAATTCAAAGCGGGAAGGAATCCAACAAGCAGCTCGTACTTGTTCTTTTTGTCCCCGGGTAAGACGGATTTGTGAGTTTTTGAAGATGGAGGGGGAGGAGGTAAGACACGCAAGCAGCTCTAACCAGCTGGAACTAGATGTCTCCTAACTGGACAGTTACAATTTGTCAAACAGAAACAATGCTCAACTGTTCGCCCTGCGAGTAAACAGGACCGGAACAAAGCCTCAGCTGTATGCGTGTGTGCTTGGGAACCTCCTTGCGCTTACTTTGCTGGCTGTCCACGTGCTGGTCAGTGTGTGGCTTGTATCTTTAATCAAAGACAAAAGGAGAGGGATGGGCAGGCAGTGACAGGCAAACATAACCCTTCCACACACCGGGGGGCCTGCGGTTTGTCTGTGCCAGGCCTATGGTCTGCCTCTGGTGTGTCTGAAAGGTTTCTGTATGCAGTTCCACATGCTCATAAAAGCTGAGTTGGAAAGTAAGTTCACATGAATTAGGACAAGCTACAATTCCCTCACGGAGCTCTACACACAAAACAGCTATAAGTGAGGCTTATAAGCACAGTTAATTTGGTTACTAACATGATCATTAGGACTGCGTGGTAAGAGAGGGTGAAATGAGCAGCCCGGTGCTCCCCACGCACCTTCACTGGCTCAGCTCAACACTGGTCAGCTGCACCGTATCACCTGGCACCCCGGAGAGCCACTGTGCTGCCTGAGTAGTCTGGAGTTCGCCTTCCATTTTGTACAAGCGAACATCTCAACCATTTGTCTTCAGCTAGTAAGGCACAGAGCTGGGACTGCTGATAGACAATCCACTCCTGTGCTCTTGGATCACGATACAGCTCCTCTGTTCAGACTGTAAAAGCTGGAAACAGTGAGGTTGGTGCTTTATTTTCCAATGTCCTTTTCAACTGTGGAGTCTCAGAAGAGTAACAAGATGTAATTCATTTGTCACTGCTCCTAGTGATGGGAGGAAAGAATGAGGGGAATGTGTCCCACAGTGCCAGAGTGAATTGGAAACAGAACAGTGAAATTCTGGTGAAACGAAAGAAATTAGTCTAATTAGCCTGTCCACTTAATTAAAATTATTTTCTTGGTGCCAGTTCATCTGTGTTAAATGACATGGAGGGGAAGAGCTGATGTGTGTCCGCTTAAAAGCATCTGGAAATCTCTGACATTAGGGAGGGAAAGGGGGTGGGATGGCGAAGTACCGGACAGAGAAAAGAATGCTGGAATTAGAAAAAGAAGTACTGGAGTGATGGAGATCGGATGCTCAGTTTAATTTACTTGTAGGCAGTGAAGAATTTCTCATCCAGGTAAAGACAGGATGATGTTTCAGTCTGGATACAGGACTGAGAATAACAGGTAAAGGAACTGCCCTCCCCACAGGCACAGGGACAGGCTATGTCATTAAGTCCCTGCAAACAGCACATTAAAATCCCTGCTCATTTTCTGTCTGCTTTCCAAGGTCCTTGAGGAAGCTGAAGTACTATGTTCTCTAGTTACGCCTGGCCACGCAGCTGTGCGGGAGCCTTTCGGGGCTGAGGTCTCTGTCACAACAGCAGTCTCCTCCTCAGAAGCCACCTTTCAGTTTGTTCTGCCCACAGAAGATGATGCCAAATGGCAGCATAAACTGATCCTTGGCTCACAGTATTTGGCAAATCAACCCTGGAACTGATTAACCTTTAACTTCACTTATCTGCTTAGCAGCCCAGCTCTCTGAAGAGATTGGCACTGGCACCAGCAGACTCGGGAAGGTGATGCTGCATTGGCCCGTACTGAGTCTCTACCCAAAAGGTTTCCTTAGGGGTATGAGGGAAGCGCCTCAGGAAAGCAGATGTATGAATGGCTTATTTTCTGATGTGCGTGGGACTAAACTTGGCAATATCCAAAGGCAAGAGAGGCTTCTGAGGCCCTATATGATCAAACAAAAGTCCGGGGACATTTAAATAGCCAAGGGCATTCTTTAATGGACTATACAAAGTTCCCAGCACAAGTGAGGCTAAATGGAACTTGGGTACCCTAACCAGGCACCCAAACTTAATACTTAGGACTTCAGGGGACGCATCCACAGTGCGCACGCACCAAACGAGTGGTCCTCACGGTGCACTTCACTAATCCCCCTTTAGATCAGCCCTACCCTTTAAGTCACTCGCATCTCTTTTCCAGCCTTCGTGTTGCAACCCTGGAGTTGTGCGGGTTGGGGATTTTGCTCAGTCGATCGCTCTAGAAAAACCAAAAAGCTTTTGAAAACTTCCAGATTAAAAGAAGTTATTGTGTCAGAACTGAGAACCAGAGCACTGCCAGGCTTCTGTCATTGCAGAGAGCAAGAGCAGGACAGGGGAGGAGGGGGACATAGACAGCACAATGGCAGCCAGTGGCGAGCCCTCCTGTGGAGCAAGACCGTCTCCTGGCAACGCGTGGCAGTTGGTGGACACAGCAAAAGGAGCCTGAATGAGGCGCCAGGGTCCGTTTCAAGTGTTTTGGAGAAATTTGCTATTCACTTATTGCAGACCTGCCTAGCTTATTAATAATGCCTTCTTCTGCCGTAACCCGGGCTGCTTCAGAAGCGCCGACAAGATGGGTATGCAGGGCACAGAGCTGCCCGCGGAAGAGCTGGGCAGCGCTTTCTGCTTGGCCCTATTCTGGACCCGTTCCTTGGCCTTTTCTTGTCAAGCATTTGGTTGCCATGCCAACTTTTTAGCATTAAATCATAATCTAAGCACGGAAGGAGGCCAAAAGCCTTCTCAGGTCTAGCTCCTGTCCTCTCCCCTATGATCGTACAACCGGTTGTGTGAGCAGGATTGGCTGGACGCTTTGATGGCTTGTGAGCAAGAGCCCGGATGAAAACTTACCGACAGGGAAATGACAGGTCCCTTTGGAAACGGGGACAGAGGTTAATGGGAGTTACGCCTGGAAGATTTCTGCCTTCCCAGCTCTGCCACCTGCCTGAAACCGAGCCCTGCGTGTCACTCAGCTCGCAGCGCTCCGCTGGCACAAGGTGCTGGTGAGCTGAAACAGGCTTTCGTGTTTCAGGCTCACTTAGCACTGCCTCATTCCCCTCACAGCAGGACTGTTTCTGGGCTATTAAAGAAATACTTCAGACTGTCAGGATCGAGGTATTAAAACAAGAAACATGCTGTTGATAACAATGCGTATTAGCTCATTAGAATGGTGAAATATATTGAGTGCAGAGTTCATGTGTATTATCCTCCCATAGTACGTCAAAAACGAGGTGCATACTAATGCTGAAATGGCTCAAAATGAAGACTATGAGAAGTAAGGCTGTGTTTTGCAGAGAAGAGATAAGGCCTGAGTTCTCCCTCCCAACTGCTTACGCTGTTTTGCAGCAGAAAGCTTTTTGTTTGTTCCTTCAGTGGAGCTGAATACCCACAGCTTGCAAATTATCATTACGTGAAAACACAGGTCAGAAAAATGGAAACTGAGTTTTTAGACAAGCTTTGTCAGGAGAAGCAATTTGACTGGTCCTGCCTAAACCTTAGGATTCCCTTCTGGGGTGTCAGCCATCACTGGGGAGCACTGCATACAAATTCCATATTCTTTAAATTCTTCAAATCTCACCCTTAATATTGGTGGAGGTTTTTCATCATTTCAAAAAGAAGTGGAAAATTTCTCTTTGCCTCCCTTCTGGCATCACAACACCGGTGGGAAGAGCCTCCCAACAATACAATTACATTAGTTTTTAAATTTTGCTGTAGAGATTCCTCTTAGGCAAATATGGCTTAGGCTGTTCTTTACCTCCAGTGTGGGGTGAAAGCAGAGCAGCTCTGCTTGCTGTTTCCCTGTTTGCTGCAATGCAGTTCAATAACAATCAACATGATCTCCACGTCAATCTGCTGGAGATTTTATCTGATTTATCACTTCAATTACTTTGCTAAAACTGTATTTGGATCCAAAGACAGTACTGGGCAATGCCTGGGCAAGAAAGAGCAACAGTTGGTTTTTCTGGCATTCAAGAAATTTTCTTGTTGGTTGCAAGGGAGATGAGCTCTTGAGCAGTGAGGGAGCCTGCTAACGCTCCACCGTGCCAGGGAAAATCATTTGGCTTCGCTGCTCTGTGCTCCTCTTGAGCCACAGCGAAGCCAAATGACTTTCCCTGGCACGGTGGAAAGCAGTGGAAAATCTGGCCCTTGTGCTGCAGAGAATAATGATCTCTTCTTTGGCTCGCTTGTCTGAAATGTCATCTTAGATGTAAACTGAGATCGAGAGAAAGAAAAGGACTGATGAATATGTAGGACAGAAGGGTTAAGTGAGTGCATGTCAGACGTTACCACTCTGATCCGGATAAACCCTCACGTCTCTGTGCGCCGGTATAAACGACTGCACAAAGAATAAGATACACCAGTAGGGGACAAACCTGTTAAACACACATACTTGTGAAAGCCCAATATTAAAGGTCAAATGCAAACTGATAACTTTTGGACCCGGTCTACTGCCTTGGGTCACTGAATTCATGCCATGTTTACAGTGAACACTGCACTTCCTCCCACGTTCCAACTCTGTTCAAGACTATTCCAGCAACTGCTGCATAGAAACACTGAGCTGGGTTGTGGGTCCCAAAGGAAAGGGAGCCCAGCACCGGGTCTTTTCTAAAAGGCACCTTGTACTTGAAGTACTGGCAAATGAAAGGCTTCCGTTTGCCCCTAAAAAGGACATAATCCAGAGCTGTGTAAAATGCAGGATCCTCTTAAGGACATAATTCCCACCGCAGTAGATGACAGTGCGGGAGTTGGTTTTCTTTAAAAGACAAACATTGTGTCAGTTTACGGGGAGCCCTGGTTGTCAACCAAGACCTGTTCTACCGGCTGCTACACCAACACAAATAAAGGCAGTGCTCTGAGTGTCCAAATTCTATTTCGTTTTGATTCTAAAAATACCTACTCCAAGGTTCCAAAGATGCTCCCACTTAAAACCACATGCTCTTAAAGAAAGTACTAATTTTGTGGTGGATGTTAACTGTAAAGGCACATGTTGGGAAGCTCTGATTTCATGCTGTCTAGATAAGTATAGTTCAGCAGCTTGGATGTGGTTTGTTCCGTTCAGAACCAGAAAGAGTCTAGCGAAGCATAAGCAGCAAAAGGATTTGGTAGTTCGATCACAGTTGGAAGCGAAAACTTGCATGCTAGTTGTACGTGCATTTTTATCTCCCTCAGCTTTCATCTGATGTACAAAGGGTCTCAAGTAAAACAGTCTGTTTGATTCTGTATTCCACCTGTATTTTTATACTGTTAATCTTGACACATTTCAACGATTATTGAATGATTAATGTAGTGGATGTACCTTAATGAGGTACATGAAACTTTTTAGTACAAGAATTAAGGGAGACTTTGACTTCAAATGCTTTAAACCTCCTGTGCTTATTTCTTTCCTCAATACTAACTTTCTGTGTGTCACTGGTTAGCACAGCTTGAAGTTTTAGTTAAAGAAAAAAAAAAAAAAAAATTACTCCACCAGCCAAGGAAGTGATGTTTGTCCCTATTCTTATCTCACAAAAGGTAAAGAATGCGAACAAACCCACCACACTGTGTTAATTCACTGATAATAAAATCGTAGTTGGCAAGTTAAAAAGAACATGGAAAAAGGTTCAGAAATGTGGCTGATGCTTACCTTCAGGGTTCAGAAATCAGAAGAGGTCCAGACAGGAAATACCCCTGTATTTTTATTAATGTTGTCTGACCAACATCTTCAATGATAGCGTTCCCAGTGGTGCATGAAGGTACTGGCAGTACCTGAATGCCAGGCCCTGGAAGAGACTGCCTGGAGTTTTGCCACAGCTTTTGGCACAGCCAAGTCAGCTCTCGGCAATGGGAGACCCCTCAGGACAAGGTTTCCTACTTGACTTCATTAATTACTTTTCAGTTGTTGTGCAGTATAAGATGGTACTGAACCTACAGTGAGAAATCACGGAAATATCTGTAAATGGGTAGTTGCTGCAATACAAAGGTAGAGACTGTAGAGAAGGAGGTGCAGGGCTTTTCTTACTGTATAAAAGTAAAAATCACCAAGCAAAAATTGCATCGGAGGAAAAAAGCAAGTGAGAGGGAGATCACCTTTGTGCAACAGCTCTGCTGCTCTGTTTTGCAGAGATGTTGGCATGATTACACAAGTGCAAGGAGGATCAAAGAGGCAGTCTTGCAGATGACAGCAGCTCTTGCCAAATCCTACTTCTTTATAGCCTTTGCTTCAGGGAATTCTGACAGCCGTGCTAAAGCTCTCTATGTATCAGGTGGTAGGTTAAAGGAAAACCTGTCTTGCAGGCTTCACATTGTAAATGCAAGAGCTTTCTTTGCATGGTGAGTGTGGTGTCTGCCTTAAAGATTATACACTCTTGTACACCTGATTACAGGGACAACTTAAATAGATTTTCCTGGAGGATTAGAGCTCCTGGGAAACGGGACCTACAGGAGAAACAAATGACAAGCGAGAGACTACAGGAAGCAGAACGACAACCCCGTGAGACTGGGCTATTTGAACGGTCAGTCACTGATAATCCATCACCAACACTAGCTTCAAGAAAAAACTCTCAAATCTTCCAGGGCAGAGCCAGGCAGAACTGGCATGAGCTTTAGCTACAAGTTATCATAATCCTCTGCGTGGGAATGGAAGTGTGAGCAGAAATGCCACGTCAGTAAGGAATCCTGGCTAACATGGCTACCTGTATCTCGTAAGCAACAGGTTAGCTTCCCATCCATCCTCAAATGGGTGGGAAGGCCTTGGTCAAACAGGCCCCAGGGAGCTGAGCAGCAGTGCTACACCTTGCTTTACTAGTGGGGGTCTGTTACCAGTTGGAGGGATGGGGGTTTTGCTGCAGCATCAGCTGTTATGAAACAGTAGGACTACGTGGGGAGGGGATGACTTTTGTTTTGTCAGGCAACGTGGCTGAAAAAGGACTGTGTCTAGCTGGGTACACAGTGCTCGCTGTGCATTAGGCTGCAGAAGGCTTTTTTGGACAGCAGCTGTCGGAATGTGCACCCATTTTTCCCTTTGTGCTTCCCAGGGTGTTTGTAGCAGCTGTCCGTAAGGCCGTCACCGGGCACCGGCCACAGCCGGACCGCACAGCACTAAAAAGGGGCAGCTTCCAGGGCAGGAACAGACACAGTGAAAACCACCAACAGATGGTCCGCGATACGCACTTAGCAAAGAGGAAACTGTCCTTGGGCAAGGCTCTGCACTAAGGCTCTGGCAGCCAAGCCAGGATTCAAGTCTGGTTTTCAGCCCTTGCGAAACGCTGCCTGCATTAGACCCGATCAGTTTGGGTGGGAGTGGGAGGACAGCAACAGCGTTGCTGGTCTATGTTCAAGGCGAGCCACGTAATGTGGAGCAGGTTGCACCTTTATTAGGTGAACCAGTATCAGTGCACAGGTAATATTTCAACGGTAAGGCACACAAGGTTGTGTTCCAGTCTTTACACAGAGGCAGTGAATTGCAAACCCAAGCAAGCTGCCAAGAATCGCACAGGATACGTAACCTGTCGGGCCCTCTGAAGTTAGCCAGGATAGGTTGGGTGGTGACAAAGTAGTTAAATCTGCAGGGAAGCAGTGGGAGAGCCCTGGGAAAAGGGACTGCCTGGAAAATAACTAAAAACTGATACGCTCGCTCTTGAGCACCTTTTGTCTAGGCTGTTCCTCACTGTGCTGGAAACACCACCATCTCCCCCGGCCACTCATTCAGTGCTTAACTGTCCCTGCAGCTACACAATTTGTCCATGATGCTTAACCTAAGTTTCATTTGGTATAACTTAGGTACCCCTATACCTGCCCTGGTTAAAGGGAACGTGACTGCAGAGACCGATCCCTTCCCATTTGCTATTTTTGTCAATAATAGGCTGACTCTCTTCTGGGCTAAACAACTCCTCCCATTTCAGGTTTACTCACAGGCTGTGTGGTTTCCCGACATCCGATGATTCTCAGTGATACGCTCGTCGTCCTCGCCTCATTTTGAAGGGCAGCGCGCCACTCAAACATAGCACTCCTGTGGATATGGAATGGAAGGGTTACCTCACATTTCTTGGATCCTCTATTGGTGTTTTCAAGTCACACCTAAATCTAGTTCTGTTATTCTGTGGTACAAGCAGGCCTCCTTGGCCAGTGTCAGGTGTTAGAGGCATGATCTGTAATTTTCTTTTTCCCCATTGAAAGTATCACCAGATTTTCTGTGGAAATACTTAACAGCACTTAGGTAGGAACATACACCCCTGGAAACTTGCAAAATACATTTTTCCATCTGGACAGTGAATTCTTAATAACTAGAGTTTCCTAGCAGTTTTTGCACAACCGTTGAAAATATTTCCCCACATACTGTTTCTTTTGCTTGTTTAGAACAGAAGACAGCCAGGTCCTGGGCTGGAAAGGGAATGCTGCCCTGTCCTCACATATCTGTGCCCTCTCTGTGGAGTTCCCAGGATATGATTCATAGCAGCTGCTGCTTTCCAGGCAGCACTGTGCTAACTGACCCTCGTACGTCTACACACTCCAACAAGGATTTTCCCTAGGTGCAAGAGCAGGAAAACAGTTGTCTGGGGAATTGTGGCTCTCTTAGTTACTCACATCCCAGCTAAACTTTATGGTAATATTTTGGGGCTAGGAGAAGGTACTAAATGGAAACGCTGCTGTGCAGTGGAGGTGCGAGCTCTCTTTCGAAGGTGGATTGCTATAATGCAGTGCAGCAGACCAGCCTGCTCTCCCCTCCCTAGGGATGCACGTTAGTACAAACTTCTGGCTCTGCTGGGATCTCAGTATTATTGTTCCTTCAAAGTTAAACCAAAAGCACTGCCCAGTCGAAATCAGAAGATGTCACTTAGCAGCATTTCCCAGCTACTGGATCTGAGAACAGTTTGTTTTCATGTTTGCTGAGTAACGGGTTCAACATTTGACAGAATCCTTTGAGACTTCTTTACCCAGTGTCTCAGGCATCTCTCATAATGAGTTTCTCTCTCCCAGCAGGCAGTCACTGAGGAAGAATGTGACTGCTGAAGTAGAGCTCCATGCCCGTCCCCCTTGCCACTGGAGTCACTCTTGAATAAAAAAAGGAACACATTTCTTCCACAAGAAATCCACTGCCTTCTACAGGGTATTTATCACCGACAAGTGTAGTACCAAGGCCAGAGTCTGTCTAACAGTGTGGCTGAGTGGGGAAGGAGGAAGGTTTTTTACCCTCCCCACGTGCCCATGGAGCAGTCAGAAGGGATTTTATGCTTGCTTTATCTTGCGTAGAAGGAGTGATCCTCACACCTGCATCAACAAGCCTAGGGTTACTGTGCTCGTGGCCCTCCTCTGGAGCTTCCCATGGCTTTGATCATGGATACTTAGGGAGGGGTGGGTGGAACTGTGCACCAAAACACATCGTTTGTTTCCAACGCCAGCCAGTAAGCCCCTGGTTGACCTTAAACCTCCTCAGAACTCGGGCTGCCGTTTGGCAATCGCCTTAGGATCTTCTGAAGTACCAAGAACCCCAAATCCAAATAAAATAGACATTTCTACAGCAACACGCTTTCAGTCCTGTGAGAAAGCAGTGATTTGTTATGCCTTTGTTTTGTCTTTTCTTTATGTCACACTCTTGGAGCTTTCTACCTGTAAGGCTTCTAAGAATCTTGCTGGTTGTCTGCACACACCTCAGGTAACGCAGGAGGGAGACCACTAGATCCCTTACGTGCCCAAGATAAAAGGTATCTGCCTCCCAGGGAATGGGCCTTTAACTGGAAAGCAGTCAGCTATGCTATCTAGAGGGACTGATACTGCTTTCTCTTTCTGGCAGTAGATGGTCTCACACAGCTTCCACTTCAGTTTCTGGAGGATTTTATGCTTTACAGAGGAAAAAATATCCTTTGTTATGTCCGTTAAAGAATGTAAGCTAGAGAGGTTCCACAGGTCGGTATTATTGACTCTATCACTACAAACCACAAATCTCATGTGAACTGTTCATTGTTTGAAATAGCTGCTCTGGAAATCTTGTAATTAAGAGAGAGTTTTCTGGGGAATTTTAAATAAGTCCTCTTACATGACGGTGAAGAGAAGCTGAAACAGTGAATCCTAGAAGTGCAGAATTGGGTAAGCCAAGACATTTCTGCTTGAAAAAAAGAAAAAAACCCACCATGTTTTGGGATCGAGTTGGACTCGCTGTCTTAAGAACAACTGAATAGAGAGTATGCCCACTTTATGCACATTTGAGCTATTGATGTGAGGTTGTGGGCATTTTGGAACAGCAGGAATAGGCTGACGGTGTAACGCTGACTAAATTCTCCCATACGACCTGCCACTTGCCCTCAGATCAGCAGGGATGAAGAAATCAGCACTTTAGAGCAGAGAGAGGACAAACTCTGCTTTCAGGAGCAGTTCAGATTAGATTATCAAGACTTTGGATGTAGGGTAAAAGATTTTGTGATTTTTTTTTTTTTTTTAGTAATGAAAAGAGGTTGCTCCTAACGTCATTACGTAACACTTGCTAAAGAAGTCACCAGAGTATAGTACATTTAACCTTCTGTTGGTTGTAACCTTTGTGCTCTGCTACAGTCCTGAATGCAGAAAATGTTGTCCATCCCTTGGGAACACTTGAACATCCCTAATTAGTCGGCTGAGGCTGGGCTCAGACCCGAGTTACTGCTCTGTGACTGTGCTCCTTGCTGTCCCACAGCTGATTCCAGAGGTCCCTTGAAGAGAAGGATTTCAATGCCATTTCCAAGCTGATGGGCAACTGGGGTGGTCAAAACAAACCTTAGACTCTATCATGTTCCTTACCCACAGTGGGAGTTTCACACTGTGCTTTATTGAAGTTTCTCAAAAAGCTTACTTTAGTCAGGCAGTTGTTAGAAGATTTGAAATGCAGTCCTAGTTCTAAAAGAGAATGTTTAAAAAAAAAGTGGGGGGACACACCCATGTGGAATTGGTTACCATGTATCCCTCAAGCAAACCTCAGCACAGCAGCTGACAAGCAGCAAGATTTCTTTTGCGGTTCTTTTTTTTTTTTTTTT
>VYZQ01032338.1:0-16958 GCA_013400655.1 Mystacornis crossleyi | reverse complement strand
TTTTTTTGAAATGTGGAAGCTGACATTTCAGCTAGGTTTGCTCAGGCACATTCTGAAAAGAAAAAAAAAAATCTTTCTGAATTAATTAGCATCTCTCACAGCTGAGATGACAGCGGAATAGAATTCTGCATGCTGTGAGTAACAGCACCACAACCCATTCCTTGACAATGGGAGATGTGAAGTCTCACTCCTGTTACAGTGTTTGTTCTTTGGCTCCATGAGAAGGGAAGCAGGAGACTGTCCTTTTGATGAGTCAGTGGCTCTGAACACCCACAGCAAAGAAAAAAAAATAAACATAACTTCATATACAGACTCTGCAGGGTGAAGCTTCCGCTCAAATTTGCATAGAGAACCTAGGTAACGATTTTGTTCAGAAGCAGGGGTTAGACTGAAGCTAAAGTTCACGGCCTGAATAGTTTTCTAAGAAGTTATGCCCATTACAACATGACATGAACAGCTGATGTGTTTCTGACTGCGGCCGAACTCCTTTGCCTCCTACATGTTGTAATTCAAGGAGTTTTTTCTGATAAAATAGTTGCTCTAATAAAACTTGTTTCCACAACAGTATACCGTGTGCAAACGGCTTTAAGATATGAATCTGATTGTCCACTCTGCACTTGATGTAAAGTAAAATTTCCCCATGGAAATGGTGTCTGGTTCATTTTAAAGCTTTTATATTCACCAGTGTGGACTTGATTACTGATGAAGATGAAACGTGTTAAGTGTTTATGGAGATGTTTCTTTCTCATAATCACTAGAAAAGCCCCAAAGGAAATGAATCTGGGCCTATTTCTTCTAGTGCCTTCAAGCTAAGGCAGGAAGCAAATGTTCTTCTTCTTGTGAAAAGTTAAAGAACAATTGTGAATCTTTGCAGGGGTACCGAACTCTGCAACAAGACTATTCTTTACAAGAGACTTTAACTGCATGTCATCAGTTTGTCTCAGCAGCACTGCTTTAGCTGACCTCCAGTTTATCTTCTGTCCAAAAGTGACATATTGAAGTGTTGTGCTTGGCCNTCGTCTGCTCCTGTCCAAAACACACAGAGTAAACTTCTGCACAGCATTCTAACAGAAACAGGTACCTGAAAGTGCTGTGGCTCTGCTGCCTTCCCAAGGGTTACAGCTCCCAGTGCCCAAAACTTTCAAAGTAGCCGATCAGATGGAGCGTTGCTATTTTTCAACTGTTTTTGCTCTGTGTCAAGTCTTGACACCGAGCCAGCCTGAACTGGCAGCAGATCTCTGGAAAAAGCCACAGGCGAAGCTGCAAAACAGAGTCATTTATCTTTGAAACAAAAGCCCTGAAGATGGAATGTCTGATTCCCTTCTCTTTGGACTGGTGTAAAGCAGTCACAACTCCTCTGAAATTGAAAGCAGAACTGCAGGAGGGAAGAACTGAGCTCTTGCACTGCACGCTCCGGCACACGTGAAACTGCAATTCTGTGTGACAGACAAACATCTACTACTTCACCGGTGAGAGGGGCACGGTGAAAAACAAAAACTATCATTCCTTGGGAAGCTTTCTTAGACCGATCTGGGGTTTTTACGGTGTATGCTCCCTACACTGTTGGTGTAATTCCAGCATCAGTGAGAGCTTCCCTAGGTTTTAAATGGCTTCCCCAGGTTTTAAATGGCAATTCCATCCTCTTGACAGAACGCTTTGTTGTCTCAAGACGTGACAGAATTCAACAATTTTCAGAATGTTGTGTTATAATTTTTGCAAATGAGTCTGGATCATCTTTTGCCCCCCTGCACCCTAACAGCAATCCAGAGAAACCGCTGATGTGGTGATGTTTTGCTGGCTCACTGCTGGTGTGAGATCAGGCCGGGTGCTTAGAACTCTCCTGTGTTCAGAAGGGCTGTTTTGAAACAGTCTGATCACGACTGCCAGTACGTACAATGCGGAAGTGAGAAAATGCTGAGGAAGTAAAATGAGCTGCTGAATGACACTGATCTCATCAGATCTTAAAGGGAAACTCCAAGGTTTCAAAAGAGCTGTTTTGAGCAGCTGCTGACTCAGAGTAACACCGAGTCATCTAATACAGGCTGATAGAGGGATGAAACCCACACTTATTCAACGCTTTGTCAAGCACAACTCCCACTGAAGGCAGCAAATGGGACTCCAGAGACACACGTATCGCTTTCATTTTACAAAGAGGCAGTCAGAGAGGAATTTTTTCCAGCATCACCCAGTGAATGAGCAGCAGATCAGGCCATGCTGTGTCTCAGTAATGTGAGTGCAGCATATGCTGTTCACAGATTTATAGCGGGAGTCTGAGCACATGACGCTGTCTGGTCTGCAGTATCCGTTTCAGCTCTGGTGGTTACCTTGCTGCATAAGAAATGTAACTTTTCCCTGTGTGTTTATACACACCTGTGTGTTTATATACACACCCCAACAAACTGAACGCCAGAGGTAAGGAAAAACCCCAAAGGCAGCTCAAGACAAATTAACCCATAACAGAATTTTTAGTTCAAATATGTTCTGTATGTTAGACTAAATGTATCGAACATTACTAAAAGCAACTCTTGACTTTTGGGTGGCTTTATGTCATTTTTCTGATAAACTTTAGCACTGCAGGTGAACTCTGGTGACAATGCTGTATCACGAATTTAAAAAGAGAAGCACGTAAAAACCTCACCTTTCTGTGCACTTGAAGGGACCTGAGCCAGGTTTGCAGTTCGTTCCGAGGTGCTGCGATCTGTGCTGAAGTCTGGGCTGCGTGGCCGCAGCGTCACGTTAGCATGATTGCATTGCCGAGTACACGGGAATCAGTGGGACACAGCCCAACCACTGAGAGGTGGCTGTGCTTTCCAGAGGATATCTGTTGTGCTCACTGCCTGCACGAAGAAACTGGGGGTTTCTTTCCATTCTCGAACAATTTTTTAAAATTTACAGTGTGAAACTAATCACTTAAGCTGCACATTTTTCACTTTGACACGCCAAGGCAAAAATAACTGTGCTTTGTATTAGTAGGCCACGATGGTAATATGCTTCTATTGTCTGGGCTCATTTTTAATTCAGGTTACAGAAATTCCTTTGCACTGTGTTGAGTGGGTTGAGGAACTGTATTAGGGATTTATCTCTGTCTCCGTAATAGTGTCAGTCTAGGCCGAGTGTAATTTTGGCCACGTCTAGACAGCGGTAAGACACGTCGGCATGTACCGGGACAACCTTCCGTTCGGAAACGACATCAGCGAATGCATCCGGCATCGCTGCGTATAATTATCTATCTGAAAACTGACAGCAGTATCAGCAGAGAAAAGCTTTTAATATAAAGTGTGTTCAATATGAGGATGTAATTTAACCGGCTGTTTATTTGTTTTACTTGGTACCCCTTCCAGGGAAAAAAGCAAAACCTGTTTTGTCTTAGTCTGCAGTGTAACTGGAATACCATTTCCATGCCAGTAGGGCAACTGAGCGGTATCACAGACAAGAGAAAATGGAGTATGTTTTCTTTAAGAGATATCTGGCATGCTAAACAGAAAAACCTCTGTTTGAAAATCTGGCAGCTCACCTTAAGGCATTTTAAACCATGCGAGCAAGCACATTAGCAACTTCCTGTTGCTGGCAGCGCTGTGTAAGCGTACCCCAACAGTACGGACAGACAATGCAGAGCCCATCTGGAAAGCATGTAACAGCCTCTTCAGAAAACACTTCGCCTTGGAACAAATCACATCCTATTGCTCTCAAAAAGCAGAGGACGCTGAGAGCAAACTGCCTTCAGAGCTTCTGTTCCCATGGCAAGAGAAGGAAGACCGTTTGCTCCTACTAAAACAACACGACCCTTCTTTTTATCCGCAGATTTCGTGGTGGCGAAGTAAATGGATTCATACAGTATTTTTTCAGCATAGGCAGCTGGATCGCTGACCTGTCAGTGTCACATCTCCGCAGGTTGTCTGCAGAAGCGGAAGAGCACCTGCGTCTCCTCCCTGTGAGTCCCGTGCAGAGTTCACTATACCAGGCACTTCCCTACCTTAAATTTCCTGCGTGCAAAGTGGGTGAATATGTAAGTCTTGTCTCTGCAGCCAGTGTTTTTCACAGAATAGAAACTTAATGATCGTGAGCTCGCAGACAACATTTTTTCCCCCAGCGCCGTCCTGTCAGAGAACTTGTGATCAAGGGAGGAACTGAAAGCACTCCCTGAAGGAACAGAAATGCTGTGACATGTGAAAGATCCTTTCAGGAACACTTACCACACTGCAGACGTGCAGAACAGCATTCCCTATATTTGGCAGCTACTCTGCAATTATAACCCTACCAAAAGACTAACTTTTTTTGGCAACTTCATTATCAGACCAAAATGTTTGTTTTAGTCATGACTGGTGATTCTTTGGTCCTTGCTTAGACCAAACTCTGAAGCACTTTCAGGGAGGCAAGAAGCGAACGCGACGAAGTGCTGAGCCTCATCAGCCAAGCTCCCTTTCTGAGGTCTGCAGTGCTGCCGCGGATCTGCAAGACACGCTGACATGAACCTTGTGGAATAATTTTAATCGGGAGTTATCAATTTTTGGCAAATAAAAAAAGGCACCATGCTAGGCTCACTCCCGGTACCAGACAAAGTCTTTGTGGGATCCCTTTTAGCACTGCCGTGGGATCTGATGCTTTGGAAAATCATTGTTCAAGTCCCACGACTCCGGCTTTCTAAACTGGCACCTCAGTTTGCTCTTGCTGCTGCTCTCTGCAAAATGAATCCTTCAGCGGAGAGGAGGTACAAGGAGTTAAAGGGAAATGTAGATTAAGGCCAGAGAAGCTAAAGGAAGAGTCAAAGTGAAGGGGTAGGGGTGGAACACCAAGTGCAAAACCTATGGAGAGCCAAGGGGGCAAAGCAACACGCGAACAACTGAAGAGGTGGATGCCCCAGCAAAGGGTTGTACCAAGAGTTACGACATTCAAGCAGGTATAGCTGAGAAAGAACAGTGGAGGGAAGAGTAGCTAGTGATAATTGATGGAGTTTTCTCCTTGCAATGCTTCTGTGAGGAGTTAACCTAAATATTCTCTTAAGGGAGACAGGAAGGCAGCCAGAGGAAGTGGTTTCCTTAGGAAGACGGGAGGTTCACTTTGCTGTCCCACTTAGGCACTTCTGACCTCCCATCTCTTCCGTGCTCCCAAACTGTGTTTGTTATCAAACTGCTTGCCCTACCACGGAGAGATTTCACCCTCCTCCTCCATTTGCTGCTAACCCTCCTCCTCCTCAATGCCTAGAAGGCATTTTTCCCTTCTAGGGAAAACCATCCTGTCTGCGCTTGTGATTTTGTCCGTGTTGTTACGGACAAGGGTCTTTTCATTCCAGGCCTCAGTGAGCTATTTTGGCCAGGCACAGTGAATGAAGCATTTATTGCTTTCTCTTTAACGCAGTTTCCTTTTACAGGACACTCCATTTAAAAAAAGCTGAGATTAAATAGCCCAGCAGAAGCTGGACCACAGTATTATCGAAGAGATTGCTTGTCACAGCATATGAAATATTCTGTGATGCTGCCCCACATGGGACACTGATACTCTCGCTGGGTCTGAAGCAGATGGGGTTCAAGAGACACACACATTGAAACACACCACTTTAAACAAACCAAATGTGTTTTGATCAAGAAATGGAATGATGAAGCATGGAAGAAATCCAGTTCTAGAAAGGACTTTGGAGTGCAGAGAATGATTTGGTTCATTTCTTTGGGAATAAACAAATACTAGGTGTGTGTTTGTTTTTAAGCCTTTGTGTTCAGGTTATTTTGGGAATTATCTATTAAGAGAGATCCGTGAAGGCTAACTCAAGTCACTTTTTAATAATTCTTGGGATCTTGTGGTGCAGGATACACACTGCCTTCCTCATGGGAAGTTTCTAAAGAAATAGAGATACCACAAATTAGTGGGGCAACACAACTCCCTGGAAGTTACAGAGTAAACTACAGAGGTTTGGTCTTCAGTCTCCTTCCAGCTTGCATTATGTGCAGTCAGAGTACCTCATTTGTCCAGGGAATGAACCAGTCACTGACTCTGTCCCCCTTTACAAGCCCTGCTCAAAGCTTGCTGCATTCAGTGCCATGGGGTCTTCCAGAGGCAACTGGACCACCGTGATTTGGGCACAGTGGGTGGACACAGGCTAGAGGGGAGTTAGCTTGAAACCTGCTATTGCTGCACTTAGGAACTTCTTTTAAGAAAACTGTTTTCATGAAAATCAACATACTTCCAGAATTTATCTGTGGGTGTGTTTCGCAACGTTGTTGCTCCCTCTCTGCCCAAACTGAACCTCGGGAGTCACGTTCAGGCTTGCATCAGCAGGCAGAGTATCTCCCAAGTGCAGCTACAGTACTGCTTCCCCTGACGGAGTTCACAGACAAGTCAGGCACAAAGATGTGCCTCAAGAGTAAGAACTGGGAGCACGAGCCGTACGTGAACATCGATTTTGGAAACAAGCAGGCAGACACGCTGCTACTGCAAACTTGCACAGCTGTACTCCAAAGCCTCTAAATGACTCAAGGAGCTATGTACTTTCCCCATATGAGAAATCACGCTGCTTCCTCAAAAGGTTTCACTAAAAAGGGTGGCGATGGAAAGACAGAAGTCGGAGGAATGGGAAAAATAAACTGAGGATGTTGGACGAGTTAACAGCAAACTGGACTATGCCTCTCAGACTGATGTGACAATGGAAAGGGTTGGGTTCCTACACACACATAAAGCACATTTCATTCCCCTTTGTTAAAGGAACTCTTTCTATTTGAGCGACTTAGAACTAATGTAACATTTGTAGAAACCTGAGCATTTTGTACTTCCTATATCTGGAGAATGGGCATCTAATTTTTTTCAACTTCAGCGTTTCTCTTATGGATGTCCGATATTTTCTTTGCCATTTGCATTGTGAAGAAAAACTGGTTTTGAAGATATTAAGAATCCTTAAGTCTGCAAATAGTAGCAAGTCTCCATATATATAGTGTCTGTAAAAAATTAATGTCTGCAGATTGAAAACATGAATTTATATAAACACAAGCCTCACAGTTGCATAGAAGGCAAATAAAGCCTTATAATTCAAATGGGAAACAAATGAAGGAAATCTTTTCCAACTTAATCCATCTCTGCCCAATTGGTAGGCACTAACAAAGCTTTACTTTTCTTTTTGGAAGAGGTGCCTGCTGGGGAATGAAGAAAACACTGTGTTGTGGGAAGGATAAACCAAGGCAGCTGTTTAAATTGCTTACTGTATTATAAAGCTGTTATTCGTATTTTTGTTTTATTGTTTCTGCCTTTTTATTCTGGAGTTGCTTAACACTGACTGGTGTATGAGGATACAAAAAATGGCTGGAAGTATATTTGTGACCGTGGCTTAATTCTCCACTTGAGCAGGCAGAAGAAGAGAAGTTGGAGCCGTGCTGCCCGGTTTAATCACTGTAAGCCTGGCTGGGCAAAGGGAGCTTTGCTTGTTACTAGAATAGCAGAAAGGAAACAAAAAACAGTCTAACAGAAGCGAGCTTGTGTGCTGATGCCAGCTGAGAGAGACACCAGGGACATCAATCTTCTTTGTTCAAAGTAGAAACGGTTCACAGGAGGTCAAGTAGTAATTTCTGTCTTAAAATAATGTTGCACATTTGCCTGCCTTATGCAGGCTTGAAACCTTCTTTTAACTTCCCATCAATTAAAAGCAGACACTAAAAAAGACAAGCTATCGTTGAACGAAGTGATAAAGGTCATGGAGTTTCAGTGTAAGGATGGCTTGAGCCCAACCTCACCTGAAAAGCAAAAAAAAAAAAAAAGAAGTGATTCATTACAGATATTTACTCTGGAAATTACAATGATCAAGAGTGAAATTCCCACTGTGTCCTGCAACAATGAGATAATTATATATACCACCCGGAGAGGGAAAGCCTAAGAAATGATAATGCCGAGTTGAGTCTGCCACCTTAAGCCTGTTCTTTTGTGCATTAGAGAGTCTTTAATAACATGACATATTGTTTCTCCTCTTAAATATACTGGGCAATTTATTCTACCCTCTTAGATATGCCGTGTGTTCTGTACTTCAAAGAACATCAAACCGTTCTTTATCTACTTCGCCCATGACAGCCCAGTTTATATCCCGCTCTCAGTGACGCGGCACACGCGTTTCTCCAGAGACAAAGCGTGTTTGGGGCAGCACTGCGGAGCACGGCTCAGCTGAAGGTTCACGCTCACATCAGATCGGCGCATTGTGGTGGTTGTTGATCAGGCTGGGACTCTTCGTAGCAGCATTTTTGTCTCCTCATAAGCTTTAGCTGAAGGATGCCAGATAAAGACCATTTGCTGCTAACGCTGTGTTACATGCTGAGTTCTCCCCCTTCTGTCCCAGGGTCACAGGGAGGGTGGGACGGCCACCCACCATCAGACTCACTGGGATGGATGGGTGCAGCTCATGCTCTGGCCTCTCGGTCATCACTGCAGTTCCAACTCCTCTGGTGACTCTCAGAATGCCCAGCGGAGCATTTGTGTATCGAGTACGTCGATACCTGCAGATGACTGCGGCCATCAGAGCCGACAAGGCACGCCAGAGGATAAGCTGAGCCCCAGAAAGGGTCCGAGCTGATGCAGAAGGATACGCTTGCTCTCCTTTCTGCGTCCAGAGGACGGTAAGGAATGCAAACCCCAGCTTGGTGCCGTGGTAAAAGCCTGCCATGAAATTTGTGGGCAAACAGCGCAACCCCTCTCGGGCTCCTGTCACTGGTTGGCAGCGACAGCGTTTCCGGCTCCCAAAACCACATTTACGGGCTTGTTTGCCAGCCAGTTGCGCAACTGAACCTTATTTCAGGTGAGCAACGATTTCACTTGCTAACAGAACGTAGCCGTGAACCCCAGGCACAGCTGCAGAGAAACAGAAGAAAACACGTGCTGCACTCAACCGTCTTCCATCATTTTCTGGCGTGCGGGGCTTCAGTGTCTGCTGCTACCGACTTCTGCCCTAAGCACGCACATCTGTTCCCGCAGATACAGAAACATTTAAGTTCATGACTTGTTCTCCCCTTTCGCAAAGAGCTGAGCTGGTATCATTGCACACAAGGCAAGTTAGCTCCTCAGACCAAATTTTGTATTATACAAGAGTTACGCAGCACTAGAAGAATTTATTTCCTCTCCTTTGGAAGAAGAGGCAACTTGCAAATCTCTGTACCGATACCTAAAAGGTACAGAATGACCCACATTAGTCATTTAGCCTTCGTAAATGGGTTCTGCAAGAATAAAGGCCTGGATCCCGTTTTGTAGACTACTCAGAAGTCACAGCATGAAGCTGTGACTTCAGCCACATGGTTGTTAAATTAAGTGCATCAGAACGTGGCAGACGTTTTCTGGAAGACAGGGGTGCCTTCTGTAGCAAGCCTATGCCAAGATAATCCAGGCTCTGTATTCTCCCACGTCTTAAAGCACTCTCTGTGCAAAGCAGAGTGTTCACAAATGCAAGCAGAATCTTCTCAGAAGCAGTTAAGGCTGGCAGAAGGCCAGCTGGAGATTTTGGTACACTATCTAAGGAATTATGTATTCCCAGCTGAATATACACCAGAAAAAGAGATATTTAAGCATGGATGCTACTGTCAGTAAGCACCTCTTGGTGATGGAAACAAGCAGGAGGAAATGTAGGAAGGTTCTGCTCTCTGAGGTCACAGCCAGTGTTTTTTTCATTTCCAGATAACTCCAGAGTTATTAACTGAAAAGTGTCTGGCTTCATAATGACAGTGAGGCTCGAAAATGCATTTGGAAATGACACTTACCGAATCAATGAATTCAAATTAAATGAAGCACAACTGAGACAATTTTTCTCATTTCTCAAACTGTATCAAACATGAGAAAGCTAAGAAAACAATAACATTATTTCCCTCAACAGAAGACAACAGGTTTTGCTTTTAAATAAATGGACTGGGTTTCTTTGAAAAAATGTTTACAGCTTAGTACTGCTAAAAAATTCCAGCACACATAGCTGTGTGTTCTGCAGACAGATGAGCTGTTTAGGTAAACCACAGGATTTACATAACAATATCGGAATATACGGCTGCGTGAAGTACAATTTGGTTACCGACACTGACCGGTCCAGGCTCCGAACGCGCACCACACCAGAGGCTAAAAAGGAAAAAGTAAACAACAGGTATCGAAATAATGAAAACACTTCTTCTATCACCTGCAACGAAGCACTAAAATTAATATTGCACTTTAATGACTGAATAATTAAACAAGCTGCTTGAGGTAATTGGGAGTCTTCTTGTTACCAAAGTGGATGTCTCCTTTGCATCTACCTGAGCTGTTAAGCTCCACGGCCTCAGTGGCAAAGAGTTCTTCAGGTTAGTCCAGTACTACATACATAGACAAAATTGTTCCTATGTATATTTATGTCTATCTGCTGTCGTATAGCTGTATTTTTTTCCCAGAGGCAGTTTAAATTGTCTGCTTTTGGGTTTAATTGGCCACATTTTTTTTTGAATACAAATACAGAGCATACTAAATAAATAATTTTATCATAATCATGTCTTACACACCAATACCAGGGTCATGGCCTTATCAACATTGTCCAGTCCAGTCTTTACCAGATTTCCTCCTATCGCCCTTTAAATGGAGTTTCATACAGCAATGCTAACAGATAATAGCTTAACAGATAAGGCTGCCTTAGATCTGAAAGTGGCACTTGGCTGATTTGTTTTCTAAATAGTTGAGTCTGATATAGGGCAGGATAGCAACAAATAAACATGAATGCCCTGCTACACTCCAGGGATACCCATGGCACACAGGGAGCAGGGAGAAATGATTTCTTTGATCACAGATGAAGTACTTGAGCAACAGTTTGAATAAAGACTCTGCCTTGATTGATTTAATTAAATCAGCTTAGAAACTGCTTGAGCAGTGTGCACACTGCAGTGATTTAATTAAGCTCACGTCTGAACCAGTCCTGCTCTGCTGGAGTGAACCTGCCGGGGTGAACGTGAGTCCCCAGAATTTAATCGCTATAGGCAGCGGCAAATGTTTGAGATATCGGCTGACGTGTACCGCGTTCTCACCCCTGCCGGATCTTACTGCCAAACCCGGACTTGGCACAGCTGGGCCGTCCCTAAAATCCTGCCCTTGCTCTACCAAATCTCCATCAATTCTCTCCCCACCCCCTCGTCTGTGCTGATGCCCCTCTGGTGGTGCACACGGATTGGGAGGTCTGTAGGAACCGCCCACGAACGACGAATCCCTCACCCTGGACAGCCAGGCCTGCTGCGTGCAGTCTCACGTGCTCCTGCCTTTTCGGTTCTTTCTGCCCTTGTTAGCAACAACCACATTTACATGGGCAGTGCTCAGCTTTTGTTCATGGCTCGTTGGATTGCTTTTACTCATCTCCTCTCAAGGACACCGCAAGTCTGAATTCATCACCCTTTGTAAAGACTGTAAGCCTGACTATTACTTGTGACAGATCTGTTAAAACACCAGTGACTAGGTGCAGGCATTTCCTAGAGACTAATCAAAGGCTAGAAGGAAGCGATGGGCCGGGAACCTGCAGAGAAAGTGTTATTGCAATTGCAAGCTGAAAAAAAAAAAAACAGGAAAAAATGCAGAAAGGATCTTTTTAAAACTGATTACACAATTTAATAGGCATTGGAAAGTCAATGCATGTTCTGAAAAAAAATATATGTCTTGAAGGCTTGTCGGATTGTTTCAATCATCTTTCAACTTCTTAGCCAACTTCAAAAGTGAACTTGGAAAACATTTTACACTCTTGCTGGGTTTAGCTCACAGTCCCTTTTTCCAAATACATCCTGTCACAAATCTTGAGTTACGGCCCTATGCAGGTCCTTCTGCCACACAAGCAACTTTTTCTTTTACTGTTAAATCTACTTTTCTGTGTTTTGTAAGCTAACCTATACCACTTTACTGACTTTGCAAGAGAACCTGAAATAACGTCCTCAGTAAAGTCCACATTAGAGCAGCTTGAAGGCCCCTTCCAATCAAGCACTGACGAACAGGAGAATAAAAGAAAGCAGCCAGCACCTTGCGGGCTGAACCGTTGATTCTAAAGTTCTTAACATCTCTGTTACAGGTCCCAACAAGTTCCACCGGGTCAGTTTCCTTGTCATGAATGCATATATATTAATCCTGAGTTCAGATGTCATTAATACTGTCATTCCCTGCTCAGCGGCCCATTTAATACGCACTTGGGCCGCAGAGCAGGGAATGACAGTCACCAGGGTACGCAACAGCAACAGCCTTGCCTCCGTGGTTCGCATGGTGGAGCAAGGGACGGCCTGCCGCAGGAAAGGCTACTGCAAACTCATGAACAATTATTACAGTGCTTCTGTATCCACTTCGATCTGGCAGAAACTGGCAGCAATTCTCTTTTCTCCATCTTTCCCACCAGCTCTGTTGCGTCATGTAACTTCCAACGACACTAGACAAAACTCTTCCCTTTCCTTAGGCTGGACGCAAATGCCTGAACAACACACAGAAGTCTCAATGATTTTTCTAACCAAACAAAACTTAAGAGTTCATACCTCCATAGTATTTGAAATGTACTCTCAGCTGACAACTTGGGAATGGAAATAATCTGTCTGCAAAATTCAACAATTTATAAACAATTTATAACTGTATTTATAAGTGCACTTTTCAAGGTAGGGGTCGGCCAGCAACGACAGCTGTAGTCAGCGTGGTTTAATGTGCAGCAGCACACAAAGTGTTCACCTGTGACCCAAAAGAAATTCCTTCTTCCCCGACTCTTGGTTCCAGGGATCTTTTTCCCCTCTCTGGAAGCTTATAAGACTATATCAAGAACTAAGTATTTTTAGCATAAGAACTAATGACCAGAGATATTACTGCAGTTCTGTAAGACTCAAAAAACAGAGTGGGGAAAAAGGCCATTCCTCATTTTATAGAACAATTCTCAACAGTAAAATCTACCTCTGCAAATTGGGTAAAAGAAAAAGATTAGAAATAAAATTATTTCTTGAGCTTCAATGCCTGTGGCTCTTCTAAGACTTCACTGCTACAAGTAATTTTGGGATCTATCAATGCCTCTGGGGGTTTTCAGTGACACTTGAACACCTTTTATGAAGTAAAGCATTTAGTTCTCCAAAGTACCTAAACAAAGGATGCTACAGTCTAATCTGTATGCCGCTGGAATTAGGACACCGTTCAGGCTGATCACTTGTGCTTGACCTTCGCCTTTTGTCCTTTTTATCTCAAAAGCAGCTGTAGAAGCAGCAAACAGTGTCGGAATTCGGGCACTTTAGTTCCCTTGTAACAAAGTGTAGCTTTCAGGGAGGGAACACTCTGCCACCAGCCAGATCTCCGTGCACTGTCAGCAGGCCCTTTATAAAGCGTGTATGGCTATTAGGAATTGCTGAGCAAGGCCACGTGTTTTAGTCACACGCGTAACTTTTTCAAGGAAGAGAACAACTCTGTAAGACTTGCTCGTTAAATAAGTTGGGATGGCAGCCTTCCTTAAAAAGGCCGCACAGAACACGCTGCATATCTATAAAATAAACTCCTTAGACATTGTTAGGACTGCAAAAGTGAGGAGTTACAGCAAGGGGGAGATCAGGCCTTGCTTCTACGAAAGAATGAAAGCAACTAGACTGCTGCTGAGCTGGGAATGACCAGGAACCTGGACCACGGAAGGCAGCGCAGAGCTCAACTGCGAGAGGCCAAATACAGGGGTCTCGGAATGCTCTTACAGAGGGAGCAGGAACATTCTACCCTATCAAATGAAGTCAGAGGCCTGGTCATCAGCACAAACACAGGAGACTGTTCTGTTCCAGAAAGGAAACAGACTATTATTAATGTAAAGCAATTTACCAGGTCAGATGCAAACGATTCTGAGCCCGTTATAAGCTCTTTCCAATTCCTTTCCCTCGGATTTCTACCAAGGACTGTTACAAGCACATTTGCCTTTATGTTTTCCCCACTTTGCCTCGCTGTTTTGAACTGGCCAAGGCTTGACATCTCAACAAGGAATTTATATTTTGTTTGGTCCCAATGCTGGCTGCAGTACAAATGACTGAATCTCGTGGTGCAAGAAAAGACTCTCGACCTCAGTGTCAACGAGAGTGCGCTGGGTGTCACCAAAGCTGATGTCAGCTATTTCACCTTGAATATTTTCACCAGCTGGCTCCTCAGTTTGTTTCCATTTTGAAGCTGGAAATCAGCAAAAACTTAGTTGTTTTCCACAGCTCCATTTGTTACTTTCCTGATTAGAAGAGACGATAGAAGCGGAAGAGCAGGAAAATTTGTCTCTGTTCTCAAGGTCACCATAAAGCCTCCAGGGCTGCTCAGACATTCTGAACCTTCAGAGCAGCCTTCAGAGGATGCACTTGCTTTCTGGCTGATTTGTGCCACCCCTCTGCTTCAAGCGATTCCAGTTTTTTACTTTGTTTTTTATTCCTCCCCTCCTCCCCCTCCCCGCATCAACATATTTTCCATGCGAAGACGTTTCACAACAGAGCAAGCTCTTTCTGCACTTTTGTATATATAATTAAGCAAAGCAAAAGAGCCCTTCATTACTACTCCTGCCTTTGAGATGTGGAGCTGGGATATGACTTCATCCTAGAAAAAACGCAAACCCAAACCCAAGCCAGTTGTCTCCTGGGGTTTTCTTAGCTTTTAGCTCATCATAAACATTTTGTGCCGTTTCAGCAACCGTGCCCAAACCAGACTGCATCAGGGTCAGCAGTACAAAACTAAGACACAAGAGTTACTGAGATAGAAAGATTGTACAGCTACTTAAATGTGTAAAATGATGTTTCTCACGGCTGTCAGGGGACCAGAAGCAAAACAGGCAACAATGAAGCGATAAGAGGGGAAAACGAAGTAAAAGAGCTTATTGGGCAAACCCACTCTCTGACAGTGCTTTGTTCACGCTGACTGAATTATTACAAAATAGAAAATAACCCTCACATACCCACATAAGACAAAAAACCAATTTACTGCAGTAATTGCTGAACACTTGAGAGCCTCTATTACCAATTTCTTTCCAAGTTTTAATACATAAAGAACGTATTTTTATAAAGTTAGAATTTTTTTCTTTTGTTTCTAACACTCAGTTCGAGTAATTAGAATGAAAAGAGTTTATTCAGAAGCAGCAAGAGACATTTCCAAAACAACGCCCACATAAAGGAAGTCTTCTACTTCTCTTTTGCCTTGATAAATATTTTCTGTGAGGGACTTCAAACATTTTCGCAGGAAGTTGCTTTATCCTCACGGGATCGACTTAAAACCGATTTATGTATTGTACGGAGGAAAGAGTTCTGAGTAGGGAGAGATGTGAGGAAAGAAACGCTCAATGAACAGCAACCAAGGTGCCGGCATTTGAACAATTCAGCAGTTTAAACAGGATTAAGCCACCACGTCTCACACTCCCAGTGCACGTGAAATATCGGGTGTTTCACGTTCAAGCAGCGTTCTCAGCTAGAGCCTTCCTCCATAAATCTGCAGAGGTTTTACAGCGGTGTGGCTAAACACTGCACTGACTCTGCAGGTGAGAAAGTTCTTCTTACATGGAGGGGAGTGAGTCTGCTCAAAGCTGCCTTCCCCTGCCCCCAAGGGCAGGACACCCGTCTGAGTCCTGAGGCAGGGCAGGTGCTCAAGGCTGCCTGCGGGCCAGAGTCAGGCGGAACCCACACTTCCAGTGCTTGGAAATAAAGGCATGAATACGCCCTCTGACACCAGCAGTGGCTCTCGCGGCGTGGACACGGAGAACACAGTTACCGCTTATTAAAACCCCTCTAGACATGCTCTTGTGACACTAACTGGGACAGAACCTTCAGGATGTGTGCTACGTGCTGAACAGAGCCAGGACGTGGATCATTTCTATGCCGTACGGATCTGCCATTACACAGCTATTTGAAAAGGAGGAACATATCCACGTTTTAGACCCCACGCAATAGAAGGAAGGAAGAAGCAAAACGTTCCAATATTGTGGTGGAGACACACACAGCAGGTGATGGGGACTTTGTTTTCATGCAGCGAATGATCAGTATTGGCTCCCCTGTCATATTGTTCTTTTCTTTTAATGAAAGCTGAGTAGTTCCTATGATTTCATGATTCAGCAAGTTGAAGCTTTAAGAAAAAAAACATTACATAGGCCATCATCCCCACCCCGAATGATCATTGATATTCTGGCCTCAGTGCAGCCCCTGCATTATGATTCCCCATTTTCTCCACCTTTGTAGCTGATCTCTCCTCACTTCGGGATTTGTATTTCTGATTTTCTGTCCTTTGTCAGCAGATTTTTCTTCAGACCATCTACTGTTTTACATCAATCAGAAAACGTCTGCTTGTGAGTATGTTCAAGGTATTAAAATTTGTTTTGTTTTTTAAGTAGTGCAAACACCTCTGTGATCTGTTTGTCACACTGCCAAGCACGTGCTGCATTGAATAGGTGGGGTTTGCTGCACGCTTTGCAGCTGCAGGAGCCCAAAGCATCCCTGCTCTGCCTCAACCAAAGGAGAGGTTTCACCTCAGTAAGGGAGAGCAAAGTTTACTTTGGGGTTCATACCTCCAGTGAAAGCCAACTCACAACTCCTCCTTTCTGGAGATTAATGTAGCTGCTAGAAATGTCAAAATGTTGTTCTGCTCAGGTGAGGATTTAAATCAAAGAGAGGGGGCCTATTCACATATTTAAAATTATAACTCAGTTACCTGCTTGGAGGGTCAGGCCTCCAAGGGTTTTTAAGTGAGTTGTCAAAACCCTCGGTATTATTGAACTTCCTTGACCTATACCTAAATAGAAGGGACTCCTTAACACGAAGACGTGCTGGCATCTCACAGGAAAAGCCCATTTGGTGCCAAGCCCGAGGTGACAGGTACTGTGGAACACCGTAACGGAGCGGTGGGGCCGCTCCTGGAGATTCCCGACAGGAGACCGGCCAGCCCTGCAGCCACTACACCCTCACAGGCACAGTTCAGCGTGCACTGCTGACACACTTATTTGCCAGCTATGCCCAGGAGCTGACCTCTGTGATCTGCAAGATGCCAAGACAGAGATTAGCAGCGTT